>LPNX010502894.1:74088-136088 GCA_001517045.1 Pseudotsuga menziesii | reverse complement strand
CTCCACTGGGGAGGATCCTGTTGATAAAGAATGAAGAAGCTCAGATCAAAATCCAGGTATCAGTTCATTAGTTTGCTTCATGAACTGCTGTTGTTCTTTACTACCTCTTTCATTCTTTTTCCTTCGCGTGTAAAGAGAATTATTCTCTGTTTTGTATATTCAGAAAATCATCATCCTTCTTGTCTATATTCGTCTTTAGAAGAGGAAAGCCTACAGCCCTGCATTGTAGATGTAGATTCGGTAACTTTACCTCAGACCATTCACAAAGATGACTACTGCATTTCGTTGCCTTCAGAATCTGATCAGCCATGTGACCTTGAAAATATAGAAATTGTTTCAGACCCTATACAGATCTCAACCCCTCTTGTCATAATTTTAGAACCTTGTCATGAACTCGTTAACTCTCATGATCAACCCATAGCCTTTCAAGTTAAGATTCGGATGAAGATGTTCAAGCCTTTAAAGCTGCCCCTTCTTCTTCATCCTTATCCCAATGATTGCTATGAATATCTCCCTTGGTTTTCTGGAGAGAATCAAACTTCAGCTGAGGAACACGTGGAATCCTTTTTGGATTTTTTTGATCATTTTTAGCTGGTTCATGAAGATGTGGTCATGATATATTTCTCCAAGTCTCTGATCAAAGATGCTGCTACATGGTTTAAAAGCCTGAGAGCTGATTCAATTGGCTCTTGGACCGAGTTCTCTAATGCTTTCCTGAAGTATTGGGGCAAATACAAATCTTTTGATTCTTACCTTGCTGACTTTTATGCTTTGAAGAGAGAGCGGAGTCAAACTTTGCTTATTTTCAATCGAAAGTTTAACTGCATGTATCATGACATTCCCTTGGAGATCAGACCTATAGAAACAGCTGCTATGATACACTATGTTATGTGTCTTCATTCAGAACTCGCCCTTCTTCTGCTAGAAAGGGAGTCTTCATCATTAACCCAGTTGTTTGAAGATGCGCAAGGGGTAGAGGAAAACATCCGTGCATCTAGGTGGATCAGAATGCAGGCTGACTCTAAAAATCTGCAAACATATGTGCAAGAAGACAGTCATGACATTTCAGATTCCGAGTATGAAAGCAGTGGGTATGAAACAGATTTGGACCAGCAGCCTGAGGGTGAGTGCATTTCAGATTCAGAATCAGTTTTTTCAGTATGTGCAGAGTATTCCAAAGACAGGTATGGCTATGAAGTTTATGACCAGCTTGCAAATCAAGAAGAGCCTATGGTAACTAATGATGATATAGGCAATTACATATTTTCAGCTGATCCAAATTCATATAATGTCCAGCCTATTCTGTCACCATCTTGTGTACATTTGTCTGAGGAGGAAGTTACCATCTTTGATGATCGATCACTGATTTCCAAAGGACAAGAAGATGATCAGTCCTCTTGTAGAGAAACAATCATGGCTGAACATGAGGCTGCCATAAATGTGCAACTGTTTTCCGAGGAGCAGCATGTTACTTATCTTCCTTTTAAGGATCCAGTGGCAGTTTTCATTGACCTATACTTTTCAAAGAACCTGGAGATTTCAGATTTCCTTAGCTTGCCAGTGTGTCCGGGTAAGTATGGTTTCCTGGAAGACTTCTTATTATTGTTGATTCATGTCAAACATCATTTGCTGATTGGCGAGAAAGATGAGATGTTTTCAGTATCCAAATTGCTTAGATGGCTGCTATGGAAATCATCATTCACTTAACAAGTGGCAGAGCTGGTTAGTGTAGGAGTAGGAAATAAGCTCCCTACCCGAGCATTTCTTTTTTCTAGTTTGCAGCAGAAATAGTAGTTGACTTGGTTAAATAAAGGCAGGCTACAGGCAGACTACAAGCAAGCTAGCAGAGGAACAGTTGCAGAAGCTAGATGACTCCATGCCCAACATACAAGGCTACTGGAACTACTTGGTTCTGGTATTCTTCGGAACCTCACTGGGAGGATTCCATCCCCGAGTAGGAGCCAGATGTTATCTCCCAAAAAGTACACCGTCATTTTGGGTGATAGAATGGGTTAAAATTTTTATTTCTGTGAGTCATGGCCTTAAAAATTCAAATTTTCAGCTTTCGGCAATCAACTAAGTCTATGGAAGTTTAGTTAGCTGCCGAAACAGGCCCATTTCGGCAGCTAAGACAGTCTGTCAAAATTACTTTAGTTGCCGAAAATGTTTCCATGTGTAAATTTAAAAGATTGTGCTTTGGAAATCTCCAAATGTCAAATGCCCGAGATTACAAGCAGCAGCTAATAAGGAAAGAAGATCACGCAAATCTTGCATGTTCGATTTGTGTTCAAACTGCAAAATTATAGCTATTTGCTCAGCCAAATCAAATAATTCCAACTTAGCCACGATCGAAGGAGATTTTCATCGAGCTGCTTGGTTTTATGAGTTTGTTGACAGTAAATCATTAGCTCTTTCTTTTGTCTGAAGGATATGCTTCACTCTACAGGGACTTTCAGGATTTTTACACTCGTTGGTTGTATCATCGTATTCAAGATTTGCAGGCCGTGGAAGAAGATTTGTGCAGTCTTAAGGGAAACCTGGAAAGGAGCATTCACACTCAAGAGAGCAAGATGATCATGCTACAATTCCAGAGGGCAAGGAGGCTGTTTCGAATGATCCTGTTCATGTTGCTGATGGTAATCGGTCAGATGCAGATCAGAGTGAAAACCGACAACATTTTGAGACAGTAGCTTAATTGGAAAGAATGCGTGGAGGATGGTTGATCTAGCGAGAAGGAGAGCTATTGGAGGAGATTCGAACTGGAGACCACGCTGGAGGCATGGGCCTCTCCGGCCTCTTGGTTCTCCCACAGGCATTTGGTGCAATATATCTGGGAGAGACATTCTGCAGCTATGTTAGCGTTGGCAATCTCTCTAGCTACGAAGTTAGAGACGTGGCTATTAAGGCAGAAATGCAAACAGAACGGCAGCGGTTAGTACTTTCAGACACTTCAAAGTCACCAATTGAATCCATAAGAGCAGGCGGACGCTATGATTTCATAATAGAACATGACATTAAAGAATTTGGAGCCCATACTCTGGTTTATATGGCCGTGTACACTGATTCAGATGGTGAGCGAAAGCAGCTTCCTCAGTTTTTCAAATTTGTGGTGGCTAATCCACTTTCAGTGAGAACAAAGGTGCGCTCTGTCAAGGAAAGTTTGGCATCCATGGTGTGTGCCCATTTGGAAAACGCCTTCCAGGTTGCTTCTCGGAGTGGCAATGTTACAGAAATTAAAAGATATCTTGAAATCACCCATACTCCAACACACAAGGATTTTGGAACATTAAGATTTGGATCCTCTACACATACACTTGGTAACAGCTTCTGTGCAAAGTCCTCCTCATGAGTTTGATCCAAATCTGGAAATAATCCTAAATGGACAGCAATGCAATCAGAGTACAGAAACTCAAAGGAAAAGGAGGAGTCAACATGTAATGTAAACCCCGTGATTCCAGCAAAAAGGTTCCTCTGTGTCTGCTACAGAATGTTTTCTTATGCCACAACTGGTCAAATCTCTCTCTCACAGCTAGAGTTCACCCGAGTTATTGGAGGAAATTATCAATTCAGCTGAGTCATTATATCAAACCCCTGTTTTAAATGATTGGGACATGCAATCTCTCCTCGCTCTAAGTAACTCGAGTGCTAAACCTCTGAAAATCAAATGTCGAGTTGATTCCTAAATTTCAGCCAGAGTCTCGGCCCAAATTAAGATGAGAGCTATTCTGCTAGAAGTATCAGTCTAAGGTGTGACTCATCATACTCGGTTCTGGTTCGAATTAAAGAAAGTGTCCCTCTTGCCATATAGCATCTCCATTTTGCAGCGACAGGTCATCAGCCAGCTGCTCTTCATCAACCACCGAGCTTTGAAAGCAGATCAACACATCAGCATTGCCTTGATTCAAGGAATCAGTCCTACTTTTTTGCATGTACTGTTTAGTTAATCTCTAGTGTGACAGATCCACGTTTTTAGGATCTGGAGAGTGATTTTATAAAGGCTATAAAGCCTAAGAACCGAAGGGGTAAAAAGGGGTCGAGCTTGGAGAAACTTTGCCGAGGCTTTGGTTTCTTATTCTAATAAAAAATCACAGTTTCCTCTTGTTGTTGTAATCAGACTTTTTCATCCACCATTATTCTGCACTCTGTTCGAATTAGCTTAGCTTATGCTCATAATTTGAATGGAGGAACGTCTTATTGCTTAGTGTGACCCTGCGTTCTTTATGTACTTGGTTGTATAAACCCTGCATGTTAATGTACTTGGTTGTCTCAGCAATATTCTTCATATCTTTCTGTTATTTGGCAATCTGATTTACAGTTTCTAAGAGCACTGGCTCATTTAACTATTTTGATAAGCAATCTCTCCATCGTGCTATCTTAGTATCCCCTCGATCCACTTACTGAAAAGTATTGAATTCTTAAGTTACCAAGCACCTTTGGTCTACAACCACAAAGGGTTTCTTGGAGTGATAACAGTTATTATACTTTTCTAGGGTTAACATTGATAAAAATATGGTTAATAAAACACTCACATTGTAATATTGACATTACGATATAGTTTGATGAATTACATCCGTCCCAAGCTAATTGTGTTAAGAGTGAAAGGTTTGTTATATAAACCAAGCATAAACAACTATAATAGTTTCGAAGAGTTTTAAGCAAATATTTCGGGGTTGTATAATGACTATATGATTATCAAACCTTCGTTTGGTCAACGTCCCGAAAATCATTGTTTACCCAACGCCAAAATCAACATTAAACAACATTGTGATATATATGTGTTATGTTAACGATGAATTATATATGTGAATATACTATAGTTCCTGCATCGCTTGTTAACAAATCATTATATAAATAATTGGAAATTTTTGGAATGCAGGTGACTATAGAGCTCAACCCATGCATTGTTTGATTTTCTAATGGGCACGTGGACTTCTCATGACCATGCACTAGAGATATAAGTTTCTCGTAACCCTAACCCTTTGTCATTTTCCCTCCGTAGTTCTTAGGCCTTCGGGCTGCTCTACAAAAACTCTCATGGCGGCCATGAGACCCTTCTGGTTCTAGTTGTGCTCCGAGTCTCGGTTAATTGTTGCTTCAGCCTCCAATACTCGGTCTTATTGCCCTTTCTTTGTACTGTGGGTCTTAGCTCTGCAAGGGTTTGTTGGTTGTTGCTTTGCACTTGCGTGTGGTCTGTTTGTGACTTCATTTTTCCCTTCTTTCGTGGCCTGTCACTTCTGTGCAATGTTGTAGCTTTGCTTCTGTTAGTGTGCTCCTTCGCCATAGTCGTAGGGTTTGGAGCTTTGTGTTCATGTCTTGCTGTTGGTGACAGTCTCAATACTAAACTGTTTATTTTCTTTAATCAGGTATATATTTAGTTTTGTAATTTGAAAGCATTACCCATATTAAAATTCATGTTTATAGTAAGTTTTTATTAGAAAAAGAATTTCAAAACTAACACACCATGTTACGCACTTGCAGGAACCTGTGACCACTCTTTGCGAGAGGTGAAGAAAATGCTGCTAATAATCTTCGTGGCTCTTAGCTCCAAAACTAGCAAGCTCTGGTTTTCAATGAACGGGTTCCTCCTTACTTGTAATAGGGTAGTCGATTGGGGAAACTTCTGAGCTTGGAAACTTGTCCAGCTTCGCCAATGTCTATGCAGTTTCTTTTATAAGTTAATGTTGGTTTATATACTGTTTATAAACCCTCGCTTCATCGATGGGTAGTCCCGGCTATGAGATAGGTGTTGTAAATGGTTTTAAAGTTCAGCCTTCGGGTTTGTTAATGTAATGCAATGGATTTTAAGACAGTTTGTCCTCGAGCTTAGACTCGTTTTCGTAGCATACTGTTTTGTGACTCTGTGTACTTAGGGTTTTTACCCTATTCGATTTTGAATAAATAAATTTACTATTTATTGTGTTTTGTGATATAATGTAGTTATTTATTTTAAGCCGTAGCTATAACAGCTTTGTAGAGTCATTTGTAATAACTCATTGTTTGCTCATAAATAAGAGCTAGGGTTTCCTGAATGAAACCCTTGTTTACCTAATTCCTTTAATTTAATTAAATAGGTTCTAATACTTTTTTTAATCTTGTTTAAGTTAATGTTATTATAGTTGTGTATTCAATATTTTTAATTTTCATTTGTACCTATGTGGCAATAAGGAATGTATCCAGTCTTGATAGTTTTAATTGTTTATTGAATAATGGTCCAAATAATAGAATTACAGCTTAATAATTTTTTTATCTTAAACAATAAATTTATTATAGGGTTTCGACCTTGTAGTTACTCGTACATGTATAAACCTGTTATGGAACAGTTCTTTACATAAATATGTATTTATTTTCATATTGGTTATTATCATATTCTTGTTGTTTTTATCTACTGGAATGATAAAAAGAATCGAAAGATAAACATTTATTTTTAAATAAGTTTCTTCTTGATATAATCAATATTTTTCATAAACTTTCCTTAGTTAATAGTAACTGTTAGTCTTGGTTTATTATTATTAGTAAATAAACTATATAATTAATAGTTTATACCTTTATTGAACTAAATGTAAATAGAATAGTTTAACTGTGTTTCTTCTACTGCATCTGCAACTCGTTAATAAAACACAAAGAAAAAATATATATAACATAGCACAGTTTACCCTCTTGCATATTTTAATTTCAATAAAAAGAATAATGCATTGTGTATAAGCATAACATCTTATCTACCAGGGTATTTTCTTAATATAATAATACTTCTACCTATTCTGGGTTATGGCTATTTCTTTTCCAGTATATTTACATAAATAAAATGGTTTAACAATAAACCTAGATAAATAGATTCTTGTTCTTCTAATAGTAACCTATATAATGCATTAAATTACTCTACTCTTATGAAAAGCATAAAACATCTATTCTTTTCAGTCTCTTATGATTTTCTTCATCTACTTTAAATACCCTCAGTTGTGTTGGAGTACGGTCTGGTCTTTCCAAATGTGGAAAAACACAGATTAGAATTATTTTCCATCTATTTCAGATTGATTCCTTCTATAATCTAAAAGATCACTAACTCTAACATTTTACATCTAAATATTCAACATTCATTTAACAGTCAAGTTTACATTTAACTATCTAACACAGTAAAACAAAGAATGTAGAACTTGATTAGGATGGACAACAACAGTGTTTGGAGGCCGTTCCTCCCTACCAAACTCCTGAAGAGCCCTCAAACGATGCTTCCTCAATACCCCCAAGCTTGTTCCTGGTCTTCTTGGCTGAGAACTGGTGGAGCAAGAAAACAACAGACTAGTCCAAAGACTCAGAAAAACACTTTGCACTCAACAGTAAGATCCTTCAGCTGAAAAGCTACACTAGATCACTTAGCAGTTAACCCCTCAAACTCTTTCCACAAATTCCCTTGCCATTGAATTTCTCTGAAGTACATTCACCTGAATGATCACTTCTCTAGAATGAGCAACCTCAGCTCTCTTCAATGTGCATTTTTATAAAGATTGCCTAGGTCTTTTGGGTTAGTTGTCATTAATTGATCCACCTGCTCTGATCCCACTTTCTTGGGGGATCATGACCCCAAATGTAGGGAGGTTTCCACCTGCAACAGTTGGAAGTGGTTTGAGGATGCTTCCACATGTCTGTTTTCTCTCCACCCAGTCTCCTCCACCAATTTGGCCAGTAAACACTCTTTTAATAGCTCTCCTAAGCTGTTGTCTCCACCTTTATTTATTTATAATTAAAATATTCAGAATTACATTAAATATCCTTGACTCTGCCAAGTCATCAATTACAACTTAGCATAAAATTTAACATATTGTCTTTAAATAAATCAAATAAGATAATATTGCTTTTGCAAAATTGGGGCATGTGACATTAATGGGTTTTGTTAAGAATTGTAATATCACCAGTCCACTACTGGTAATTAGTGCATTAATTAGTTGAGTAGTCGATAGTTGGTTGGTCACCTTCTAATATTTAGTTAGAATTATTTTCCCATGGTATTTTCTGTCTCATGGTATTGCCCCATGGTTTTGTCGTGATGTAGCCCTATATATGCTTGTGCTTAATAATAAGAAGAAAATCAATATTCCCACTACTGTTCTGTCCTTTCATGTTTCTCTTATTTTAAAACTTTAACATATAATTGGTCAAGCTCGTAGGTAGAATGTTTGATTTTGTTGAATGGATAGTTGTATATACCGAACGCGATGGCTATCATCAGAATTCTCATTGTGTTTCCATTTATTTTGCTTACCTTTTTGTTTGATAGGACATAACACTTGCATTTGAATTTCAAAGACAAAACTTAGGTATTGATAGTGCTGCGAATATTGTCCTAGTTGAGATTAAGGGGGTGTGTTAAGCATTGTAATATCACCAGTCCACTACTGGTCATTAGTGCATTAATTAGTTGAGTAGTTGAGTAGTGTTGGCACCCCAACAACTCCCCTTTATTTGTGCAAAATGAAGGGACCCGATTAGAATTTTGTAAATATTTGCTTTTGGTTTTCTTTCATTTTCATCTGGTTTGGTTTTGGTTTCATGGCTTTCATTCCTTGGTCTTTCACTTATACGCTTCGTATACTTTGGTCTCCATCTCATGATGTTTTGGTGATTTTGGTGATTTGACTTTCTTGGCCTCATGATTTCTCAATCACGATTGCATGATCTCATTTGAGTCTATGTTAGTTGATCATGAGTCTTGGTTTTTGAAAATTGAAATGGTTTTGAGTTTCAGAAATCTTGTAAATCTCAATTGGTTAAATAAGTTTATGAATTCCTTAGTAGATCAACATGAAAGCTCAAATTTATGATTTCCATTCAGTCTTGAAATGATATATTTCGAATGGAGGTGATCCTTTGATTCTAATTTTGAATGATTTAATAATTTAATTAAGGTTGAATCATTTATAACTTTTTGGCATCTTCAAAGAATATTTATATAAACATAAAGGGTATCAATGATTTTTATTTTTTAATATATGTTTACCTTTTCATCATTTTTAGTTCTTTAAAGGCAAATGAAGTTTTTATTTTACTTCATAGAACATTCATTCAAAGTTAAACATAAAGTGAAATTCTCCATTTTGATTAAAGCCATCATATTTCCAAAAATGTTTTTTCGGGATAAAACCATCACTTTCACTCTTTATTATATAACTTGGGTTATAATAATTTGATACATGGTGATTAACTTTAAAAAAAGGGAGGGGAAATTTTGTTTTCTTCTTTTCGTGGATACATCAGAATTAGAATTAGAATTCATATTTTTATATGCATAAAAATAAGAGACATATAAACAAGAGCATACTTTTATTTATTAATATCTTAACTTTTGTTTCTCTTACTTCAAAGAATATTTAATATGAGTAATAATACTTCTTCCACGTTGGAACACTTCTTAAATATTTTTCAAAAAAGATGTATCATTTAAAATTTGCAATGGAATCATATTAAGGATTATGAAAAATTTACCACATTTTAAGATTATATTAATCTTAGCTTGTGTTCTTTTTCTTGACATGATACCTGCAGGTTTGAAAATGACGCATCACCATATGAAGAAGATATCATAAAGAATAACGACTTAGCTACATTCAAACTATGCCTGAGATTCACATTGAATGGCAACACACGTTTAATTATATGGTCCTCCCACGGTGGTCATTGAAAGTATATATTTCACCAAATTATCTACTCTAAAAAGATGCCACGGATTTGCATAAAGAACGTATACATTACCACCTGTCGTTGGAGGTGGAAGTCAGCATATAAAAGATCATTGAGGTGTGATTTGAAAGCAGAAACAATTGGCACAATTCCACGCTAGTTTGAATTTCCCCTGATTGCCACGGCTATGATTACAATGAATGCTTCGACATTTATATAAATTATATAACTGAAAAATAGATCTCTAGCTCTGTTTTTATGGGAAACGGTTCTAGTTTGTTAAAGGTTTTTATTGTATCCAAAATCATTTTCTATTTCCATCGATTTTGTTCCGAAGAGCTCTCCGTTTAGTATGGAAGAAAGCACACTTATCAGAAAGGTTGGGAATGTTGAAAGAATTCAATATTATTATTACTATCATCAAATTATTCTTCATTAAGGTTGCAGGGAAAGGACTTTATTCGTTAAAGCATGGGCATCTAAGTCAATTGGTTAAGAATAATTGAAGCGAGAAATCTCAGAAATATGTGCAGAGCGGCGATATCTTTGGAGAAGACGAGAGATGAGGTTAAGCTGTTGCTTGAAGATCATACATCACATCAAACAGAATGCAAGAATCTAGGATTTGACTACCCAACTTATTAGAAGAATTGATTGATATAATCATTATGGAAGGGACTAGTTCATTGACTGTTGTTACTAGATCGATCAAGAGAGAAGATTTTTACTCATTGTCATCGGAATTTTACTTCATAGTCAGTTAATAAAATGATAAGGACGTTCCTTTTTCTCTCAGAAAATTCTTTCCTTTATTACTAAGTGTGAATATTTCTTTCTTAATTGATATATTTTCACCATACTTCTTGATCGTAGTTAATCGATATTTATTTTTGTAGATATAATTATTGGAGAAAATTCAAAGGCAGGTTGCAATGATTAAGAAGAACAGATTCTCGTCATTTTTCAGGTGATAGTTTTCTGCAGCAAAATGCGGGCAAATAAAAGTGAGAATCAAAATTCCGAAACGTGGGTTTTTTGCAGAACGGACTCATTTAGCTGAGGCATGGAAAATTTACTCAAATCGGTGAATCATTTGGGATATTTTCCTGGTTCTTTGAACACATTTTTTTTTCCAGTTGCGGCCAGCATGGAATCGGTTCACTTCTGAGTTTTCTGTTGGTTTGTATTGGGCTATTTAAACAATAGCAGAGATTTCTTAGGAAGGGGGGTAGCACTCATCAGAACTGGAGAAGCTTTCTTTATTTAACGTTCTGTAATTTTTTTTTTATGTTCAGTGGTTTTTGTAAACCAAAGAACAGGAAACACTGCTGCCAGTGGGGTTCGATACCAAAGATTTGTGGAGAACTTGTATTCTGCAGTGATATAATATATTCTGTTATGCTTGTTTTACTTTAGAACCGTTTCTGAGGATTGCTGGTTGTTACAGGATGCTGAAGATAGTAGCTAAGTCTTTCAGTCAATTCATATTGTCCTATATGATGTTTCTCTGTTGATTGAATATAGTTTTCGTATATATATATATATGTGTGTGTGTGTGTGTGTGTGTGTGAAATCATTTTCTGTTTGGTTTCGAATTAGAACATGGCATTGAAATATGAGTGATTCTTTGTTTCTTGAAAGTAAGTGAACTTATTCATAGCTTTTTCAATTGATTATGAAAAAATGCTACATGAAAAATTGACTGTGTAAGCTGATATTATCTCATCTTCAGGTTAATACTTGATTGTATATGTCATATTTCAAGACTATGCTAGATTTACTTGATTATAGGCTTCATTTTCTGTTTAAAATTATATTGTAATGAGATATCACCTTGTTATGATTTAATTTAGGTTTGCTTCTGTTGATGATAGACTTTTACGACAAATGCAGAATTACAGATCATTTTATAAACTGATACCTGTTGTCAAGCCAAACAAAACCATCGCTCTTAGCTGAGATATATAGATTGCATTTAGGTCATTATAGAATTAGGAGCTACTATTTTTTCTGTACTTAGCTTAAGATAGTTCTCAGTATTAGTTAGTCATTAGGTTAAATCTTTCGGATTTATCAGAAGATTTGGTTAAGTAAGACTTACCATCCATATCTCAAGAGACTCTCTACCTTGAGAGTACATTATACAGGCAGCAAGGCCTTGATCATGTGAAGGATAGTTACTTTAAACACATACAAGATTGCATTAAGTCGAGTGTGTGGGCTGTCTTTCCGTAAGTTGGCCTAGGTCAGTATTTTCGGCCAACAAGTAGTTGGTTGGTCACCTTGTAATATTTAGTTAGAATTACTGTCCCATGGTATTTTCTATCTCATGGTATTGTCCCATGGTTTTGGTGTGATGTAATCCTATATATGCGTGTTCTTAATAATGAGAAGGAAATCAATATGCCCACTAGTGTTCTGAACTTTCATGTTTCTCTTGTGTTAAAACCTTAACATATAACTAGTCGAAGCTCATAGATAGAATGTTTGATTTTGTTGAATGGATAGATGTATATATCAAACATGATGGCTATCATTGAAATTCTTGTTGTGTTTCCATTGATTTTGGTTGGATTATTGTTTGATAGGTTTTTAGGATTAAATTAATCAATATGAATAGGTTTTTATCATTGCAAGGATCAAAGAACGAAAATGGGATCCAAGAATTTCAGGATGGTTTTGGTCGAAGAAGTACATTATTAATGTTTAAAGTATGTTAATTAAGAATCATTTTTGGTAGGTTCGGTTTTATTTAAGTTGATTATATTGATAAGTGTGTAGTAGTTATGTCGATTTGATCAATTAAACAACTAGCCATAAGTCCCCCACTAAAAACAAAGGTGAAAAGTTTTTAAAATTTTGTCTGGGCCCTAACACTTACAAATTTCTCTATGGTCATGTTTCAACGTCTTACACTGTTAATGATAGATGTAAAGGTGATGGGAAAGCTCACGATGTATGTACTGAGACGGGAAGTGATGGGTTTGAATTGGGTGGTAATCCGAATGTGCCTAGCTCTTTTCGACCTTCAAACTATCTGGAAATCCCGCCTTGACATTCAATAGAAAGAGGAAGGAAGTTTGTTTTCCCAATGCATTTGGTTTGAATCAATATGAAGAGCATGGTGAAGATCTTGTTTGGGGTGGTATTTCGAAATCTTTTAATGTCCTTGATGAGTATGTGCGAATTGAGTGTGGGGATATGGATGAATCTATTGGTTGTAAGAAGTCGATACTAGGTTGTTCTCAAAGGCGGAAGAAGAAGGTTATTCGTAATAAAGTAAAAGTTATTCTTCTTGTTTTGGGGGAGGAATTTCTCCTTAATGAAGTGATAATGACAAATGAATTAACTCTAGTGGGAAATTTATTTGGGAGGCACACATGTGAATCAAGGGTTAAGTTGTGGGTTGTGGATGTATGGAAGGAGGTTGTGGAATTTCATCCGGAGGTTTTTATTTTTATGAGAGGATGGATCACCTTTCAGTTTTGGTCTATTTAATATGCTTCCAAGATTTTGGAAATATAATTATGTTGCACTGTTCTTGAAGAGATGGACTCCCTTATTTGATCCACGCATTGAAAGGTATGACATTATGCCCATATGGATTAAACTTCTGAATTTTCTCTTTAAGTTATGGTCTAGATAATTTTTTAAATCTTTGGAGAACGCTTTAGGGTAATTTTTTGAAGCAGATCTATCATGTGAATCATCTGGTCTTATGTTCATGGGGAAGATTTTAGTTAATTTGTATATAAGAGAAGGTTTGGCCGAGGACATCATGATAAAATGGGGAAATCGAACCTATACAAAACAACTGGACTACATGGGTATTCCATTTAAATGTAATCGCTTCCATGTTTATGGATATGTGGCGACTCAATGCGGTTTGGCATTTAAATAGAAGATCTGGGGAAAGCCTCATAAGATTTGGTAGGTGAAGACTAGTTTGGAGGTTTTTTCAAATAAATTTCAGTGTGATCTAGATAGGAGGATGTATAGGGAGGTATCAGATGATGCAAAGGAGGAATATCAAGATATGAATGTAATTTTGGGATGCAATCCTATTAAAGATTCTATATCCTTTATGGAAGCAATAAATTCCACAGCTAAGGATCTAAAGCACATTGTAATCCTACTAAGATGAACAACAGATATTTGCAACAAAACTACTGAAGAAATATTGAGAAAAAATCATATTAGAAGAAACTCAATTGAATAAAATCCATATTATCTATTCATCAATAATGAGAGTACAATATAAATACATTTCCAAAAGAGAAATTCATGATCCTAAGAAGTCATTTGGAATCCTATCATTGGGAAGGATTAAATTAGCATGGAAACCCTCACTAGACTTGAGAACTAGAATATGGTGCAATTACAAGATTATGGACTAAGCTCAGTGGTAGCGAAATGCTACAGGAAAGAATGTTAGAATATTTCAAATTAGCAGATTTATGTCAAACCATGATTTTGGGATCAGTGGAGGATGAGAGAATGTTTAGTGCACTGACATTCTTGAAGTCAAAGTTGAGGAACAAGCTTGATAAAAATGTGGATACATGCTTAAGATTATATGCAACAAAGTATGAGGTTGACAATTTTCCATATGAAAGAGAATTAGCTCTTTGGCGATCAAATCGTGAAAGAAGGGTGGAAAACAATATAACAAATTCCTCTAATGAACTTGATGTGGAACATAATGTTTTGGATGATCATAATGACGGTTCATCTGGAGAAGGTCGTGTTTCGAATGTCGAAAATGAGGACTAGGACCAGAATATGAATTGGAAAATGAATTTCACCTCAGATTGTATATGATCTAATACACATGAGGGACTCTCGAGTCTTATTTTGGTCCAGGTATTCCATGTACCCTTGCTGATGATCACTATATGTGAATTTGAGGTTGTGTTTTAGGTAACAATAGATTCCACATTGTCATTTTTTGTTGTAACATTGATGATTTGAGCTACATTACCTTCATGCAGCTTAATTTAATATTGATGTTTTGATATTTATCTCTTACATTGTCTCTTTCTTTTATGTGACATAAAATATAGCTGGAATTTGAGAAAGATAGGCCTAGGAGCTATCTATTCAAATAGATAGTGTCCTAACATTAAAGGATAAATAACTAATTTGACAACACTTTCGCTAAGAAAGAATGGGCTCATTCAAGTACATGAAACCATGTTGGTTTTTAGCACGAATATCTTGACAAATTTTTATGGTTTGTTTTTTGCTTTTGTTTGAAGCATTTTGTCTATTTTTGAAGTTTGTGTGTATTTTGGTTAAATATTGTGTTAGTCCCTTGAATGCTTCTAGTTCTCATTTGATGCTTGAATTAACCCTTTGTTGTAGCTTGAATCAAGATTGGTTTTAGTCGATTTCCATTGATTCAAGGTTTGAGAAAAGATATTTTTATTCCTTTTATTTGCATGAATTAATTGTCTTCACTTTTTTGAATCTCGATACTTTTACGTTGATTGTAAATTTTCTTTGTAAACATTAGAGAGAATTTGAGGTCAAAAATGGGCCTCAAAAGGACCAAAATGTACTATAAAAATCAACCAATTACATTCTAGTAGATGACATCATCCCCCATGGTTGAGGTGGCATTGCATAAGTTAAGAATGCTTATTTGTCACATTTTCTATGGTGGATGAAAACCCATAGTTAACCAAGGTAATGGTACAAGTACTTTTAAGTCATAAAGTGAAGTACTCATAATAAAAGTCATTTCACACTTTCTCATAAAATAATATTATTGTTATTTTCAAGTAAAATAATCACAATTCACTTTCTCATAAAATAATATTATTGTCATTTTCAAGTAAAGTACTCATAATTCATAAAAATGTCTTTTCACATTTTTTTTATAAAATAATATATTGTCATTTTCATGTTTTTTTAATTTTAAATTATATATTCACTCAATTGTATTTAATATCATAATGTCAAACTAATATATATATATATATATATATATAATCTTATACTTTAAAATAAATTAAATTCATGAATGATATTTATATGAAAAAATATGTTAGTTATGCATATAAATTAAATTCATTTTTGTTTAATTTTATTTACAAGTTCAAGACAAATAAATGCTAAAGGACAATAAATTTTTGGGAATTTACAATGAATCTTAGTTACATCATTGTAGAGTTATTTTATTAATTTTATTTATAGTCAATTTAGAAAAGTAACTCAACCATGGTTATTTATATTGTGCATAACAAGTAGTGTAGGAGGTGAGTTGTCATATATACCTACCCCATAAAATCCTTAAATCATAATATTTTAATATATCTTATATTTTTGTAATACATCTCTTATGAGGCCCATTTTTTACCTCAAATTCTCTCTAATGTATGAGCTCTACATAGATAAGTGAAGAGAAAAATGGTCTATGCACTAGGTTCCTATGCATTGATTGTAGGATACCTATTGGCACGAGACCAACGTTCATCTAATGCAATAATCATATTAGCATAATTGTATTAGACTCCATGAACACAATTGGCTAGTGAAGTCCAAGATCGAGCATAATGTCTGTTTCTATCAGTTTATCTGTTCGTCAAGATTTCGGTCCCCACATGTCTGCTGGACCATTAAGGGACGAGATAATAACTGGAGTCCCCACTTGCCCTGAATCTAGTCAGTGCAGTTGTGTTTCACTGACACATTCTAGTTGTGACTCATGAGTCTACATGTTTGGTTGTTAATGATGTGATTCATGTTATTTGACTAATTTTGTTGTTCCTCTATTTTTGAAGTAGGTTGAAAAGTCTATATGGTAGCAAGATCGCTATATGTCAATTTGAGGCTGCATTTAAGGTAAAAATAGATTCTATATTTTGTGTTTTTTGTTGTAACATTGATGATTGGGACTGCATTTCATTGATGTTAGTTATTTAAGATAGATGTTTAATATTTAACTATTACATTGTATTTCTTGTTTGTGACAGGAAATGCAGTTGGAGTTTTACAAAGTTGGGGCCTATCTTTTCACATAGATAGTGTCCTAAATTTCAAATAAAAAATTTAAATATGAAAGAAAAGAGTGTTGGTGCATTCCACACATATAGCCTCACGTCTCCTGATCACAAGTAATATTATCTATGCCTCCATTTTTAAATATATCCTTGTTGTCCTAACTTCTATGATGTCATATTGGAAAATTATATTATCTTCTATTATAAACTTCTATATACATCCATAAATATGTTATTATGTTGTATTGGATAAATGGTAGAATTTTATTTTCAAGATAATGTGTGTGGAAGGTCCATATATGCCCAGGGTATATTGATGCTATCATTTTTATGGAAAGGAAGGCATCTTCCCTTATATCAAGCATCCCTTGTTTCTAGGTTTTCATTTTGATTAAAGTCCAATTTTCATCATATTCTAGTGCTAGGATTCTTATAATGAGGCATTTTAAGAAACCTTATGAAGTTTGAACAATTAATGATGAGGGCTTCTCAGAGTGATTATGTTTTCCATTTTTTCATTGTAGGTTCAATTGAAAGCAAAGAAGAGGCTTTACAATATGATTGATGTTTTGCATGAAGGTAATATTCCTTGATACTCTTTGTATTTGATCCATAGTTTGGTGTCGAAGGATATTCCCTTTTCCACATATGCAATGAGAAGAAGAAATGATAGAAAGGTTCTTAGAAATATCATTTACTACATTGGTAGTTGGTGCCATATTTGATTCAACTTGTTCTTCCATAGTTGTAGGTTATTTTGATTGTTGTCTGTAAACATATTTACTTGCTGGTTCTTCTGCTTTCTCCACTTTATTGCTTTTAACTGCCTCCACTTCACTCTCAGCTACTCCACTGATGGTTGTAACATCTACACTTCTATTACTCTTTCAGAATATGTTATGTGTGAGAATTTATGCAGTGCTCCAGAAGCTATAGTTAGATATGCGCCTGATGCATTGTCCTGTGTGTGATGGGCTATGAGATTCTTCCATCTACAGTTATAGTATCTAATCTCTTATATATTTTCAATTGGTATTTCCACCTATAGTATTAGTAAATCATTCGCTATAATATATCTTGATTTTGATGACATCAAATGACTCTGAGAAAATTGCAGTTTATTGTTCTAACTTATAAACTTCTATTTTGTCTATTGAATATTTTAATTTTATGTGTTTGATCATCATTTGACACTTATATTGATATACTAACTACATGTATCTATATGAATGAAAGAGATATCATCAAAGGCGTGTTCTACACCCAACACCCACTTCATTATTGGGGCTCTTAGAACATTCTCAATTCTGCTTCTGCTATTGGCCCAATTCATCAGAAGCTTGGAATCTCCAAAGACTTTCAGATGATTATATTCTATTTCTTTTGTTGTCTTCATCAAATCCATAGGGCATAAAATCAGCTATGTTGTTGGTTCACTTGTCCTTCCTTTGATTTTTCCATGTCTTGTGTCGGATAATTGTAGCAACATGTCCTACATGTCCTGTTTCCCAGAATCAGGTGACTTGGCTTAAAAGTTGATCAACTTATTTTTTTCACAATCCACTGATTGTATAACTTGATAATTGGGCCAAGAGGCGGTCTACAACCGAGTATGAGGGAGATCTTGTAATGTTTTTCATGAGGGAGATCTTGTAACGTTTGTTATTAACAAAATAATAAAAGATAAAAAAATTTAATTATCCGTCAAAATAAATGTCGGCCACAAAAACAACCTAATATGGGGGATATGTTGTAATGTTCATACCTAAGAAAAAATAAAGAATTACATATTTAATTATCCACCAAAATAAATTTCGGTTATAAAAACAACACAATATGGGGGAGATGTTGTAATAATCCTACCTAACAAAATAATAAAAAATAAAAAATTGAATTATCCGCAAAAAGAATGTTGGCCTTGCACATGGTTTTAAAACCATGTGCAAGGGCTCCTAAACAACCCGTGGTTTTATTGTACATGGTTTAGGAGGGCCTTGAAAATGGCTTAAAACCATGTGCAAGGCCTCCTAAAGAACCCAAGGTTTTATTGTACATGGTTTAGGAGGGCCTTGCAAATGGTTTTAAGACCATGTGCAAGGCCTACTAAATGTCAGCCATATATTATATTAAATATTAATAATAAAAATGTTATATGTGCACCTTAAATAAAAAGATGTTTCTTTTAGTTTGAATCAAATCAATGGCTATATATAGGACACACCTCAATGAACCTATGCAGGTGTGGCCATAGGCCAAGTCCTTCTTTCAGTACGATGCAGGGACAATCACTCAAATCATGCCCAAGAAGCTCTACGTCGGGCCAACTTCAAGTTTTCTGGGAGACAGAAAATCACTGTCACAAAAAAAATGGTCTTTTTCATTAATCCCAATTCTATATATTTTTAATGCCTAATTACTCTACAAGAATTAATTTATTGTTATTCATCTTTTATGAGTTTCACTAAATTCACCAGAGCTGACTACTTGAAGTGGAAGTCAGAAGTAAGAATTGTTCCTAATGGTGTGAATGCCAAGGTTAGTGGAAGTGAACAATTGTTACTTTTACATGTTTCTTTTGCTTTGTCTGATTTTTATTTTTGGATATTTTAGTAGTTTATTTTGTATTATTTTAATTATTTCCCTGTTTACTGTAGTTGCTTGTTTATGAGGTCCAATATCCAACCAAAAACCTGGGCAGGCATTCTTGAAGCCTGCTCTTGTGTCTTCATTTGATTTAGTTGCTTATATTTTTGCTTTGTGATGGATGATAAACGAAGAGCCTAAAAATCTTAGCCATTAATACATTCAGGCATCAATTGGGTCAATCCACATTTTTTGATGACCGAATTAATCTTTATTAAGATACTTGTGAACATGTTTATTATAGTGTTCGTGATATTTTTATGGATGGATTAAATTTTGTTATTATATGAGGATAGTAATATTACATTTTTCACTTAGTGTACTGATGTATAGAAGCTAATTATGCTGATAGGTGTTTCTTTGTGAGTCCTATGTCTGATTGCAACATACTTTTGGATCATATTCATTCATCTATCTTAGACGATGGTCAATTTACTGCTGTCTCAACATTCTTGCACTTAAACCTTTTATTTTTCATCCTTGTCGTGGTTTTTGTTATACCTCCATCATGTGAGAACACTGCAACCTATGGAGAAGGATTAGCCTTTGCTATCCCACCTGATAACCAGAATATTGGAAGCTTTTTTGGTGGTCTTTTTTTTGTGTTGCACTCCAAGGAGTGCATCATGGATCTAGTTTAGATGATTGTTGGAAACAATAGTTGTCAAGCCCTAGGAGTTTTCAGTGGTATTATCGTCCAACTAATCTAAGAGCTCTTCGATCATGTCAAGAAGATTAATTATAGGGTCAAACACCCAAATATTTGAATAGTCTACCAACCATAGAATGATTAGGGATCCTGTAGCAAGGATCCTGTCAAGCAGTTTAATTATGGGCTCAGACGCTCAAATATTTGAGTGAAACTGCCATTCAAATAGTTATAGGTCTCTTGCAGCAATCATGGGCTCATATTGTTTTTTATGACTCTAGCCTTGAGAAATGGCAGAAATTCTTCTCATATCATTTAACTTTTAAATGCCTTGAGATAGTAGTTACTATTAGTATAATTTTTTGAAGAGAAATGTTTGTGCGTTGATTAGATTCTCTTCCATAAGATTGATATTTTCTGAGATTTTGTTATCGAATGTGGGGAGTGGCATGAACATTTTTTTCCTCGTTCAAAAGAAAAAACATGGCTATGTGCCTCAATGGAACATAGGAGACAAAAATATCCCTACTCCAAAGACCAGCTAGAATAAACAGGAAAAACAAACATAAATCCTCCTTTCTCAGAATAGATCATGAATTTCTTCTGTAGAAGAACATTCTCCTATTTCTGAAGTAACCAACACAACTTTGGAAGGGGCAGAGATTCCTTTCCCTGTAGACATGTTGAAATTAAGCACAAAGAACAAGCTTTTATTTTGATTTTATCCATGATTGGAAGTGTGAGTGGCCATGAACATACCAGTTACATATTTTATTCTAATATGATTTGTTTCATCTAAATGGGTTGCAAAATGATTATTTTGAAATTCATCCAAACAAGTGATTCTCTTGAGTGATGGAGTTTGTGTCAAGTGTCATTAGGTTTATATTTTATGGCCGTATCATCGATATGTGTGAAGGATTCTATTTATCAAAGGTTGTTGTTGGATCATGCTTGAAATTCTCATAGTACTTGCAATTTCTGGTTGTAACCTTTGCATGGCATAGCGGTAGAAATGTTTCTCATTTTGTTAACATTAAAATGGATCCAGGTATGCTAATGAAATATTNNNNTATATATATTATTTATAAGAAATTGGAGTGATATTATATGTTGTCATATATACATGTATAGAAATGAAAATATCTCTATGTATGTGAAGATACATCGGATATACATTGGTCGGGAGCTTCCTTTGTCATGTGTGTGAATGCAAATATCTCTATCTTCTGCCCCTACTGTAACTAATCTTGCCAGTAAAGGCCAAGGTAAGGGAGAGGATATGAATTCCTCTTAGGAGAATGAGAATTATGTGTTGAGTCCACATTTATCACTTGTTACACTCCCCTTGCAGTGCAGGGTCCAACATCCAACATCCACAAACAATGATTTTGCAACTGAACACAAAGAAATTGGAGGTAAAGATAAAACCCTTGTGAAAAATGATTGCATTGATTTTGGAATTGGAGAGATAGAGAAGGAAATCCCCCATCTTACACAAAAACTAGAAGAATTGAAATTGCAAAACACTTGTGAGACACAAATCCAGTGACAAAAAAACATCAATGAGAATTGCAAATAAGATAGAGACAAGGAATGGTCCTTGAGAAGGGAGTTCCGAGAAGAGAAAAAAAAGGAAGGGTTGTCTTTGCTAAATTTCTTCAATATAATTCGAAATCCCAACCAAGATTTAAGAAAAAGAATGACAAAATGACGACAAATAACATTTCCAGTAGGACAAGCCCTCAGATTCAGGAGAAATTCGGGTCATCTGGGCCTCAGTTAAGAAGAACTCTTAGGAAGGTAGGTTGTCTCAAAGAAGACAAGTTTGAAGGGCAAAAAGATAACATTGGCAGGAAATTGAACCAAAAGAAAATAGATGTGTCTAAGGATTGAAAATGAGATGGATATTCTTATGCAATATTTGATGGTAAGGAGAAAATATCTGCATGCTTAACACTTTAAAAGAAGAATCACAGTTTTCTCCCAGGCTCAAATTCTAGAGAAGTTCCAAAGGATGAAAGGAAGCTAGGAAAAGGATTTCCTGAGAATTTCAAGAAGCTTTGTGAAATATCAGAGAACAAGAAATTTCAAAAGGTACCTTCCAAAGCCATTGTTGGAAATTGTAGCAAAGTGCCCCTACGTAACTAGAGAGACAAGGTATCTCCTGTCAAGAAACAAGGTCAAATAGATACTAGCAGGTATCCACAAATCACCACTCCCAACAGGAATGTAAGTTCTCCGTAGGGTTCTACAATGCTGAGTTCTCATATAAATGTGAATGGAAATATAATTTCAATATACATAGAGGTTGAAGATGTGAAAGCAATATTAAATAACTATTCTTCCAAGAGACCTGTTGTGAGTTGTTTTGCTAGAAGTCCTTCTGTTAAGGACTTCATGTTGAGGAATGGATATCAAGTTGGAGTGATGGGATTACCACCAAATTATAGAACCCTTCAAAATTAACCAACACCATATTCTATAACACCTCAAGGTTCAACAACAACGAGTGAAAAAAAAGTTAAAACCCATCCCTTACTTGAAAGGTGGCAAAACCACATCTAACTTGATAACAATTTTGGATGGAGGATGCATGACAAGAACCAACAATCAACAACCTTCATGCCAAATGGAAGGAACCTTCAAATAGAAGGAATTCTATAACTACAAATAGGACCTAAATACATGTCAGAGTTATAAAAGTATATATTTCCAACAAACAAAAGAAAATACCGGTGATGTATGAAGAAATAGTTTGACAAGTCAATGACATTCGGAAGCAGAAAACACATCTCAAAGGACTAAGGAAAATCTCAGGAGAAGAAGATAGAATGGAAGATGAAGAGAAACAACAACCTCAAGGGGAGTAGAACAATTGAAGAATGAACCAACAAAGACAACAAATTGAAGAAGTATATGTGCAAATTCCATCGCATGTTTCTTCATTGAATGTTTGGAATCCCTAATTCAGGGGGAGCTAAACAATTGATAGCGGAACTGAAAAAAAAATTAAGCAGACATTATGAACTTATTCGATAAGTTTTCTAGCATGATTTGGAACTGTTTTGATTGTTGGTAGTGGATTGAAGTACTATTTGAAGACTTCCTTGATCAGTGAAATAACATTCTTGAGGATAACCTATGTGATAATTAAGGGCAGTTGTTAGTTCTTCTCAAAAGAAGGCAAAGTTGAAGGATTTTGTTTGGTGCACATTTTAAATTCAAATAAGTCAGGAACTTGGTAATGTGAATAAAACATAGTACTAGGGCATGTATTAGTTTATTGAACAACAATACAACAGTAGATGGAAGAGCTGATGCATTAATTGCAGTGAAGATATCCTTTTGGATAACCTGAAGACAGAATTGAAGGTCTTTGTTTTTGACTTCGTCTTTACATGAGAAATATGATGAGGTGATCCTCAGGGGGAGATTAATTTATAATAGGATCTACACAAATATCTTAATTGAAATTTGGACAAAATAAGGTCAATGGCAGGCTTGAGTATTACTTAAATACTATTCAAGGACATACTTGAATAACTAAATTTTACTTGCAAGGGAACCATGTTTTGAAGCTGAATACTATTAAACTTCTTGAGTCTTATTTTGGTCTAGGTGTTCCATGTACCCTTGTTGTTCAGTGGTGATCACAGTGTATGAATTTGAGGTTGTGTTTTAGGTAAAAATAGATTCTACATTGTACTTTTTTGTTGTAACATTGATGATTTGAGCTACATTACCTTCATGCAACTTATTTTAAAATTGATGGTTTGATATTTATCTCTTACATTGTCTCTTTCTTTTATGTGACCTAAAATGACGACGAAATTTGAGAAAGCTAGGCCTAGGAGATATCTCTTCACATAGATAGTGTCCTAACATTAAAGGATAAATAACTAATTTTACAACACTTTCGCTAAGAAAGAATGGGCTCATTCAAGTACATGAAACCATGTTGGTGTTTAGCACAAATATCTTGACAAATTTTTATGGTTTGTTTATTGCTTTCGTTTGAAGCATTTTGTCGATTTGGAAGTTTGTGTGTATTTTGGTTAAATATTGTGTTAGTCCCTTGAGTGCTTCTAGTTCTCATTTGATGCTTGATTTAACCCTTTTTTGTAGCTTGAATCAAGATTGGTTTTAGTTGGTTTCCATTGATTCAGGGTTTGCGAAAAGATGTTTTTATTACCTTTTAGTTGCATGAATTAATTGTCTTCAATTTTTCGATTCTTTTATGCTGATTGTATACTTTCTTTCTAAATACTTATCGTTATTCAAAAAAATAAATGAGCTCTACATAGCTAAGCGAAGAGAAAAATGGTCTATGCACTAGGTTCCTATGTATTGATCATAGGATACCTATTGGAACGAGACCAAAATTCATCTAATGAAATAATCAATTGGCATAATTACAATGCATAATTATATTAGCCTGCACGACCACAATTCGTTAGTGGAGGCCAAGATCAAGCATAATGTCTGATTCTATTAGTTTATTGGTTTGTCAAGATTCTAGTCACCACATGTCTGCTGGACCATTAAGGGACAAGATAACAAGTGGAGTCCCCACTTGCCCTGAATCTAGTCAGTGTAGTTGTGTTTCACTAACACCTTCTAATTGTGACTCTTGAGTCTACATGTTTTGTTTTTGATGATGTGATTCATGTTATTTGACTAATATGGTTGTTTCTCAATTTTTACAATATTTTATAAATTAGTGAAAGATTCGCCATTTTTTACATTTTTTTTATAATGAAGTTAAATATTCGCCAAGATTTTACAACATTATATAATAAAATGAAAGATTCACCAATTTTATATATATACATATTATACTATTGATAAAACCACCTTTAAATTTTCCTATATATCAAAGAGATTCACTCATTTTTTATACATATAAATCTACGGGGGGTTCTTAAAATCATCCCTGGGGAAAATCCTTCCTAAAAAATGGGAATGAAAAAAGGAAACCAAAAATTTTCTCCAAACTAAATGCTTATATGTGGAGGAATATTTATCTTTGGAAGAAGAGGAATATGCTCAACTTGATCAAAGACCTAGACACCTGCATGATGGAGGCTAAAACCATGTAGAACAACTGAGATAATATGACAAAAGAGCGAATGTAGGTTATCTTTACACTTGGAATTTGAACCAAGGAAGGTGAGATCAGGTCCAAATGATTCGTGGGTCCTTTAGAAATCAAACCAAATTTGGTTATATCAGCTCCAAGCAAATGGAGGTGTCCTCCATTTATACTAGCATTTTGAGGAAATGAGCATGTGACCATGTAGTAAAGAAAATGAGTAATTGCACCATAGAGAGAGAATGTATGAGCTCCATAATCTGATAAATCATCCAAAAAATTGAAGAAATCACAAAATTTCATATCAATAAACTCATGAGAAGAAACTGATATAGAATCCCTAGCATCATAATTTTTTAAGGAGACTTGAGGTGCTTGATTTTTCACACCAATAGTGATGAGATTAGTCCCAAGCATAATTGAAAGGAATTGGAGCATTAATTACAAATAATGATAGTTAATATAAACTCCAAGGAGGTGAGACATGTGTCCTAGCTTCTCCACTTAGAGAGCAAATTCACAGTTTTCTCCATCTTCAATAAAATTTTGAGAATTGTTGAAAGCAATCAAGTAGGAATTTGTTGGAAGCATTAGACCGGTGAGGGAAAATGGATCACTTCCCTAATATGATATTACCTCCAAAACATCTAGAATATCTTTTTTGCACACATACAACAACAATGGAGAGAGAGGAATCGAATTTCTCTTCAGCTTCTTGAGCAATCACTCACAAAATTTACTCATAATTCAGAATAAAGAACCACTAGAGAATAGATGGAAAGAATTTATTATTCAACAATGGTGGTTTGAATGTCTTCTAATGGAAGAGATGTATTGAAATGTGATACATTATATTTCTCATAAAATTCTATAGAAATGAGAGAAGTATTCATTGCAATGAGACTTTCATAAATTCAAACTGAATGAGTTTAATGATTATGCCATTTCTTCAACTTGAATAACTTAATCAAAGACTGTTGAGGCCAAGAAATTTGAAGGAAGAACACTTGAGGAGGTGATGGATTCACTCAAGGTATGATATAATTATTTCTTCACACCAAAGTCTCTATCTATATCGCTTTATATCTTGATTCGATACTCAGCAGAATCAATGAGATACCACATCTTAGGAGACATTGCCAGACATATTTTTCCATATGCATTATCACGATCATTTAGCCAATCATTTTTATCTTTATAGGATTATGGAATTTCCATAGATCTAATAGACAAATAAAATAGCTCATGGCTCCTTAAATATGCAACCATATTCAATTTCCACTCAGCTTAATTTAATGGTGATAGAGGAGGATTTGATTTCAAATCCATTTTGAAGTTGTTGTACTTGCAAAATAAACACTCTGAAAATACGTATTCAGGATTAATTGAATTTACCAAGCTCCCTAGGCTCTGATGACATGTGATATTTATATATCCTTGATGGAAGAAATAAATTCCATATATAAGGATCTGAAGCACAATGTAATCCTACTGAGATGAACAATAGAGATTTGCAACAAAACTAGTGAAGATATATTGAGCAAAATACATATCAGAAGAAACTCAATTGAATAAAATCCATATTGTCTATTAATAAATAATGAGAGAATAATATAAATACATCTCCAAAGGATAAATTCATGATTCTAAAAAGGCATTTGGGATCCTCTCAGTGGGAAGGATTAAATTATCATAGAAACCATCACTAGACTTCAGAACTATACCTAACTTTTTAATGTGTTAAGTTAACTGAGTGTAACTAAAGGTAACTAGACCTAGATGGTGCATGAGGGAGTTAATTGATGATAACTAATGATGTAGGGGTTAATTGAGGAGGTTTAGTTGACTAACAATGGTCATCAGAGCTCACTATCACCGAGACTGATGAAATCAAGGAATGGTGTGCTGGTTAATTGATTGTAGCCCAAATGTAACTGATGATGGATGGATAAAATCATGTATGAGGGAACATGAGATCCTAAACTCATGGATGAGGGCACAATAGTGGATAATGAGGTAAAAAATGACAATACTATGCACTATAAAGTCAACACCAAGGTCTAGATACTAGAGAGGTCAACGATGTTCCATGCATGCATCAAGTCTAGGTGAAAAATATCCTCCAACACCTATATAGGAAGGTATTGGATGATGGAAAGGAGGAAGATAAATATATCAATTTTATTTTGGGATGCAAGCTTGGTAAAGATTCTAAGCATTTGGAAGAGAGATCACTAGGTAAGAGCATAAAAACCTTAAAGTATCTTGTGTTTTCTCCAGGGAATTTTATTGAGCATGGGTTTAGTTTATTCAGATTTAGTATGTGGTATTCATGGATTTTTCGTCTAATAGAGGAAATGATTTTGAGTGTCTCAAGGAATATGGGAAGTATTTGAAAGATTTGGCTATCTAAGAATCTTTGGGTGTTGGTAGCTCTAGATTTGAAACTCCTTGTTGTTTGTCGTGTATGAAGAGGGATAAAGGTTATTATCTTTGATCTCAGAATAAGTAAACTTCTTCATAAGTAAATTTGGGTGAAGGGAATCCTCTGAATCAATGGTTTCTACATGGTTTGGAGAAAATATTAAGTTCTATAGATTCAAAGGTTTTATTGGGGTTTGAGGAGTCTACAAAGAGTCTTTTATGTTTATCAGGGGAACTTAGAGAATAGGGCGCCTCGATGTTTGTTTCTTAATGTTTCTTTTATCTTTCAGCTATCGAGGATTGGATAGCTTAGCAAAAAAGATAGCATTATGGAGACTTCTTGAATCTAAAAAACCAGACATTATATTTCTTCACGAAATAATGTGTGATGGTACTATTATGGAGCTTATGAAGTTGTTAGGGGGTTGGAAGTTTGAGAGTGTTGATTGTAAAGGCAATTATAGGGTTTTAATCCTTGGTTGGAGGGTTAAATGTTTTCATTTTATTAATGCATGTGTTGTTAATTCTGGTATTAGACGTTCTTTGTTCTCTATATAGTTAGGAATGGAATTATTTTTGTAAATATATATGACAGAGAGTACTACTAGGATAAACTATTATCTTTAGGATGTATTGTCTGGAAGAATTTAATTATGGGTGGGGATCTAAATTTTTCCTTGGGGTGGTATGAGGCGTGGGGGCCTACTGCTCATGTTGACAATCTCTATGATTTTTTTTCTAAGAAGATGGAAGATAATGGTTTGTTGGTTATTGAACCATATACATTGAACCCAACGTGGACTAACAAAAGTATTGTTATGCAAGAATCAGTAAAAAGGTTAGACATATTTCTTGTATATGAATATTTGATGGAGAAAAAAATCAGATTTAGATAGTGGGTGGGGCAAGGGGGTGAATCAGATCATTATCAAGTGTTTTTTGAGGTAAATGATGGGAGCAAGAAGCCTCCATGTCCGTTAAAATTGAATGGGAATTGGTTAAAGGATGAAAGCTTTGTTTCATTACTGAAAGAAAAATGGATTCCTTATGTAAATTGTACCCATGTGTCTCCTTCTAATAATTTCAATGGGAATATGAATAAGATTAAAGAATTATCTATTGCATGGTCTTCAAGAATAAATAATATGAATATAGATATTCAAAGGTCATAGAGAATTAGTTGGTGGAAAATTTTAATAAAGCAGGCTTTGGTTTTATAACTGATGAGGCAAAAGAGGTTATGTTTAATCCAGGAGCCAGTAGAAGGAATATTTTTTTAGATTGTGAAATTGATTCTAGAAAAAAGAGTAGGGCTCTATGGATTTTTGTTGGGAATGACAATATGAAGTTATTTAATCAATATTCTAAGTACAAAGAAAATGTTAATTAAATTTGGAAGATAACTAATGATAATGGTGTAGAGGTCGAAGGTTTTGATGACGTTGAAACAATTGGTATTAATAACTTTGGGAAAATTTTCAAGGAAGATAGAAATTTATCCTTACAAGAGATTATAAAAATTTCCCATAATTTACCAACATCTTTCATTGAAGAGGAAAATGAAGAGTTAATGGAAGAAGTATCCCTAAATGAACTTCAAGCGATTATGAGCCCAGCCTCGAATGGGCTTCCTGTGGAATTTTTTATTGGGATTTTTGATGTGGTTGCAGTGATTTATTGAAGGATATTGATGAATCTATACTGAGTGGAAAGATTTCTACTATTTTCAATTTGACTTTCATAGCCTTAATACCTAAAACTGATTCTCCAAAGGTATTTAAGGATTTTAGGCCTATTTGCCTTTGCAATTTTTTTTATAAGATAATAGGGAAAGTATTATCCACAATAATTAAGAATGTTTTAAGTAATTACATATTAGGATAACAAATTGGGTTTCTTCCAAGACATCAAATTCATGAGGATGTGGGTGCTGTTCAAGAAGGTATGCATACCATAAAGAGTAAGAAGCTAATAGTTGTGGTAATTAAAATCGACTTATCCAAGGCATAGAACATGGTAAGATGGATGTATTTAAGGGATGTTTTGTTTCATATGGGGTTTTTAGTCCCTTTCATTTCCTGGTTGATGGGGAGTCATTATTCTATCTCTTTTTCTATTTTGCTTCTGAATGTTTTTATTCTAGACAGGGTATTCATCAAGGTTTCCCTTTATCATCGTTCCTTTTCCTCATTGTGGTTGATTGCTTAGACAGAGGTATTTCAGTAGCTCAATCTAGCGGGGAGCTAATAGGAATTCCTTTTGGGGAAATGATCAGAATGACTCATGTCTTATTTGTTGATGATATTGTTAGCAGTGTTTTTTCCTCCTTGTGAGATGGAGAAAAAGGAAAATTAGAGCAATCACATCCTAAAAACGCATAAAAATACCATTCACAGATCGGTCAAAGATTATGCTAAAGAGGACAACACTTCTACGATGACGATCGGGAGGTGAACCAGATCGAAAGATACAATGGTTTTCACAAATATCACATGCACGGTCCAAATCACCTTTTTGTTTTCGCAGAATGAGCTTAAATGACCGTAGTTTGTGAGGGCCAGGATCAACAAAGGATAGATCAATGGGTGAGCTCGATTCTGCCGATTCAAAGTGCTCGTGGAGATCTTGGTCCCTAAATCTGTGAAACAGGTTAAAAGGAGGTAAAGATAAATGGTGTGGATTGAGCCAAAGAAAGATCTACGATGAGCGATGTCTCCATTGATCGGACAAGCGCAGGAAAAACAGCCTCAAGGACTTGCGAAATATAACCTCCCTTTACACATGGACGATAGAGATTGAAGGTGTTCAGTTTGAACAGCTGGAAATGTTTCCTCCCAGTAAAAGTTGCATCAAGGTCAATCTGTGATGAAAAAGACGGTCTCGTGTACGATCAGCTCATTTCGAAGGGATCTTATAAATGGGATATTCTCAGACAAGTGCACAAGAGGCCTAAGTGATAGGTAATCGAACACCCCAACTCCATTGAAAAATCTTGGTAGGAAAGAGTCACCTCCACGGCAGAAACCGCCATCCTAAAACCTAAAAGTTTGTTGTATTGAACATGTGAAAATTGGGAAAGAATCCTAATAGTTGAAAGTAAAGGGCGAATATGGTTTCCACACGAACCGGGGAGGTGCAACAAATAAGAAATATTCTAACATTGTCTTCGGGAAGGGAAAATGGGTGAGGAACATCAAGTCCATGTGCCTTGAGCCAAATGTGCGGTGATGTGAGCTAATGCCAGAGGTCCCTTCCATAGCCAGCACTGTAGCATCGCAACAGAAAACAAAGTGACTATATTTTCAGCAGGAAGACTGAATCTTAAACCCATGTGCCTGTTATACCTAAATCTCGTCATCAGCATGTGATAAGATCCCAAACTTCACTGTTTCCCTCAATCCCAAATTGTGAAGCCAAGAACATTGGTCTAGACATCAAATTTGTATATGAAAATCTAGAACCGCTTCTACCCTTTAGTCAAAAAGTTGTACCTTCTTTAGCACCACCTATAATGTGTTGGAAGTAAGCGATGGAACTGCCTTTACTCTTTAAGAAAGGAGCGGTTATTCCTAGAACCGCTCTGTCATGGTGAAAAAAGAGCGGTGTCCTTGGTAAAAACTGAAAAAGAGAGGCTCTCATGAAGCTTCTCAAAAGAAGGCTTCATGGCACCCTTATCCCTGATCACTAGGGTCAGTTGGGCTCGGGATCCATCCTTGTAGGATCTCCTAGCCACCTCACCCATCAATTTCTCAACCATACCTATCCATTTCAAGCCTATAAAAGCAGGCTCAATTCCCAGGGTTGAGGAGAGAGTAATGTTATTTTGTTGCTTTGATATTCTGGCCTAATTCATTCAAGAGAGCTTGAGGGAGCAAGTAGGAGCTGTAGGGGACAAGATGTTGGTTTTGTGAGAGAGCATATCAACACTAAGGCATAGGTTGTAAACTCTTTCTTCATTTTATTAATGTAAAGTTGGATCCTTTCCCATATAATTGTTATGTTATAATCTTGCATGTTATTGTCAGATTCCTTAGTCATTGACATAGATCTATAGATGATGTTCTGGTATCGTTGATCTCTTGTTTGTTTGATGTGTTTATGCAGGTATTTTGTTGGAGACCTTTTGTCATAATAGAAGAACCATATCACTCCATCAAAGATTATATTCCAGGTGTCTATAGCTTCTAGGGAAAGTCTTCCAACCTTATTGTGAACCATTTGTTCTGGGTCTAAACCATTCAGACCAGAGGAACAACTTCTATCCATAGAAGGTGCAAAATTCCTAGCAACAAATTTGGCGACTCCGTTGGGGAAGAGCTTCAGCTGATTTGATCTTCCTTAGTCTTTTCAAAACACTTTTCTGAAATCCAAGCTCTCATTATTCATCACTTCAATTAGATCCACTAGTAGATCTAGTGGTTATTGGTATATTCATATCTGTTTAGATCTGAGTTTTTTGACTTTCTATGCTCTTAAATATTGCTAATTTATGATTTGAATGCCAGTTGCACAGTGATCTAACTTTGTTTTTTTGCCATTTTTTTTGTTTTGCATATCTACATGGAACCGCGCATGGACAGTAGGCAAGAAGCGGTGCCACTGCCTGTAAGCAGAAATCAAGAAGTGGTGCTCGAGCAGAACCGCTTTGTCAGTGACCCTCTGGAAGTGGTGCCAGGTAGGTCTTTCCAAACTTCTTTTTTCAAAGTTTTTTGCAAACATTTTCGTTGTCTTGCTTTCAGTTCTGAGTGTCTGGGTTTGTATTGAAGAGATCTAAGTGCTTGAGTGCTGAATTTGGTGTGGTAAAAGGATTTTTTTGTTGAAATCAAAGAGCTAGGATAGATTCATCTTTTCATTGATTTGCTTGCTTGGTTTTGAGTTTTTCAAACATAATGTTGTTTAAGAGCTTAGCATCAGTTACATCTCAGTCTTATTGATTAGATAAATCTGAAAAGAAAGACTTGTTTGATTGATAGCTTATTTCATTTTTCATTAAAATTTTATGAAGGACTTATTTTTCCTTCAAAGAAAGAATTTTTTTTGTTGAGAGTTGTTTATATTTTTGTTGGAGAATGAACTATTGGACCTCTGATTAGCCTCATCAACTTTCATATTTCCATCTTTCTTCTCTTTCTTTTATAGGTTGATTTCATCAAAAGAAAAATATTAGTGCTTTTAAGTTAGATCTTTCTAGTTTTTAAAGGAAAAATTGAAAATTTGTTGATTATACCTTTGAGTATGTTTTGTCTTTGTTATTAGAAAATAGATCTTACCCTACTTTGATTGCTTTCAAAATTGGTTTGAAGTTTGTTGCTTGTTCTCTTTCTTGGAAAAAGTTTGGTTTGGTGTAGTTGTTTGGGAAATTTTTGGTTTCAAAACAAAAAATTGAAAGAAAAATACTCTCTCCTTCCCATAGGTAGGCATGTGTTGAAAAGTAAAGTGAAATTATCTGCATTTCATATTTGCATGGATTTACATTTCTGTCAAAATATCATGCATTCACCTAACTGCTCAAGATAAAATTAACAGTAGTTATAGGTCTAAAATTGTATAGAAATTTGAGTGATAAGTTAGTGATGTGTTCGAGCGTTGTAAAACATAGGATCTATCGTTAATTTGTCTGCACTACAACCCAGGACTTGCACGGTTGTTCCACACACCATCGGTATATCGAGCGGCCTTTCACGTACCCTTCCTTTCATCCCATGGAAGGTCGTATCGATAGTCCTGATGCGCCTGAGTATGGCCCTGATGCTCTGTTTTGGAGAACTTCTATGGGTCAGGCCATTTCCTCATTTGGGTTTAATAGAACCTCTCCTGAACAAACTTCTCCAGGTGAAGAAGAATATAGACAAATACAAGCATCTATTCACTGTGCACGAGATTTTCAAGAGAGAATGCACAGGTTAGATAGAGTTTTGGTTGCACCTGCACCTCATAATGAAACTATATCAGTTAAATTACCCTGTAATATGGATCCTTGGAATGTGGCTGAAATTAGAGCTTCCACTGATGGTCATCCAATATATGGTGAGACTTCTTGCAATCTAGGTCAAACCTCTAATTCTGCTCCTGTAGTTTTGAATTCTAGGTCTGTCTCTAGTCACCCTATACTTTCTATGGTTTGGGGGAAACCTTCATTTCTGGTAGTGTCTGTAACTTCTAACGTCAGGGGGAAACCCCCAGCATGACCTATGTTACCCACTAGTGGAATTGTTACTAATAATAGACAGACCTCTACTGCAGGACAATCCGTAGTATATGTTCCTCCCACCAATACAAATATGGTAAACCCTACGTTAAGTTCAGGTAAGCCCTTAGCGGAAAAAACTACAGTTAATCAACCCTCATGGGGTTATGGTTACCCAAAAAATCAAGTACCTGTAGGGAATATTAATTATCAACCTACCCCTACAAGAATTCCTTACCCTGAGAATACATTTACACCGTGGGGAAAACCCAACTGGTCTTACATGCCAGCAATGGGAGGATTACCTATTCATACTGCTGGAGGTGCAGGAGGACCACCTCTTGGGGGTCCTCACAGTCCTCCTTCTAGTGTTCCTAGAGATCATGGTGGTCCTCCTCCTGGAGGTCCTGGATGTCTTAGCGGTCCTCCTCCTGAAGGTCCTGGTGGTCCTCCTCCTGGAGTTCCTGGTGGTCCTCCTCCTGGAGGTCCTGGCAATCCTCCTCCTGGTGGTCCTGGTGGTCTCAGTGGGCCAGGTGGTCCCAAAGGTCCAGGAGGGCCAAGTGGTCCTGGTATCCATGGCGTTCAACTCCTTTCAGGAGGATCTTCCAGAAGTTCATCTCATCAGTCATTTCCACAACCTGTATACCAGTCAACATATGGTCCTACTAGTGGATACATGCCTTATCAATACTACCAGTATGTGGAACCCAATCGTCAGTTACCTTTCCTAGCAACTTTGGACTTACCTAATTTGTCCAAATTGATAAATGATCCCATTCGACACAACCCTTCGTGGTCCGCGACAGGGATAATTTTAGGGGCGAATTTTATCCTAGTGGGCTATTTTTCCATCTTTTTCTCCCAAAAAACATTCACCAGCATTTTTTGAAGCCCTGTTTCGCCCAATTTTGATGGGGTAAAATTTTTTCACCCTAAAAATAGCCAAATTATTATATAAACAATATAAAATCCTTGGAAATCAAAATATTTTTTGAAAAATATCGCCAATCATTTTATAGTTGGCGTTTTAAGAATTGGTAATATTCGCCAACATTTATACACTTTTAAATAAGTATGGTTCCTTAAAATCATCCCTGGTCTACGATTCCGGTAAAGTTTCCATCGGACATTCCAAAATTTGATGGAAAGCAGGGAGATGATCCCAAAAACCATGTTATGAACTTCCATCTGTGGTGTTCCTCGAACTCCCTGATGGATGATTCTGTTCGTTTAAGACTCTTCCAGTGCACATTGACCGATACGGCTACGAAATGGTACATTGAACTTCCACAACATTTGTTTGTGGACTTTATCTCTATGGAAACTATTTTCCTTACACACTTTTAGCTACCCATTCGTTATGAAACGGGTATAGATATTTTAACTTCACTCCGTCAAAACACCTCCATGCACATATTAGATCATATCCATGAGTGGAGAAGGCGGAGAAGACTCATTAAAGCTCCCATCCCAGACCAACTCCTAGATGATTGGTTCACTAATTCATTGTTGCATCCTATTGCCTGAGATTTGGCTATGGGCAGTGTTGTTACTGAAGAGCAGGCTATCGATCACACTCAGTATTTGGATTTGGTTTATTCCCAATTTGGAACGATGTATGACTTTATTCCACAAGCTCCTCACCCCAGCACAGATCCCGTTAAGCCACCAATAGAGACTCTTGTTGATGGGGTGGTTGGTTCAATATAGCCCTCATCGACAACCAAACCTGCCAAGCAAACAAATGCTTCTACCACTACTCCTTCGAATCCTACAGTTTCTGCCGAGGTGAATTCTATTCAAAGTTCATAGGCACCCGACAATAAGAAAAAGGGAAAAGGAAAAAAAAAAGAAACCTAGGAACCAACAGGAGAATCCTAAACCAACGACCAACGAGAATGATAAATGGAAGAGGAAAGACAAATATCCATGCTTATTATGTGGAGGATATCACTTCAAAAAAGAATGTCCTCATCGTGACGAGATCAATAAATTTTTGAAAAGTAACCCCACACCAGCAGTTCTTACTGATCCTTTTCCCTGTCAACAACAACTGATAGACCACATGTCTAATAAGGGAACCTCCAATTACATGGAAGAAATTAGAATGATGTCTTCCGAGACCGTCAGTTTTAGCACTCGTAGTCAATCTTATGACAAGCCAATAGAGAAAAAGGACAAAAAATATTTCTTCTGACAAAACTCCTTCTACTAGTTCTCCCCCATCTTCGTCTGATGGCCCTCTCATGATCGAAAAACCTAATCTTGATTTAAATTTACGACCACCTAAGGCTACCCTCAGGAAGTTTTTTTTCAATCCCAATTCCCGAGCTGCGCAATTCTATAATGTTGTTAAATATCTAGCTCAGGAACCTTGTGTGATGTCTACCCTGGAGGTACTCCAAAGTTGTCTGACACAATGTAAAAACCTGCTAACAGCTTTGGGGGCATTAGACCCAGATAATAGCAATTTGATTCATTTCAACATAGATAACTATAAATATATATTGCCTCACCAACTCGCATTTCAGATTGCTTCTAGAGTAGTTGGGAGAAAGTTCCATCGGACCGTCCTAGAGGAAGGGGCTTTGACATCATTCTTGTCTATAGCTTGTTGGAGGGCCATTGGTTCTCCTAAGGTTATGAAATCACCTAATACCTTGAAAGATTTTGATGGACTAGGTTTTCAGCCCCATGGTCTATTGCTAGCTCTATCTGTCGAGCTTGGGGGCAAGACTGTTTCCATTTAGGTGGAAGTGGTTGATGGCTCGTTAGATTACAATCTTCTATTGGGGAAGAAATGGTTTTACACTATGAACGCTATAGCTTCGACAGTATTCAGAACTCTCCAGTTTCTACATATGGGGAACATTATGACTATCAATCAACTTGATTATTGCACGCCGGATGTTACAACCCCCATGATGAATAACATCCCTATGCTAGGTCAGTCCCATCCTCCTTACCAATCAATTGGGATAGGTATGCTAAAAGACTCCACCCTCATGGGTGTCTTTCCGTCATCCCCTCCTAGTACAGAAATGGTGACAATAAATATGATTTCCACAACTGGCTTTAGTACCAAGGGCAAAGAAATTGTTGAGTCATCCTCGCTTGGCCAACATGAAGCAATGTATGATGTTATCTAATTCATTTCCGATGACCATGTTGATGACCTTCATTTCATGGCTTCGAATCCTTACCACCTACCTTATTGGTTGGAACCTTCTCTTCCCACTCTAGATTATCTTACACATAATTTTCCTTCAGATGATTCCATCATGGATATTATGAGTGAGAGAAAACCCGTATGGGACGATCATCATCATCAATATTTTTTTATTCCCAACACCACTTCGGTAGGTTTTGACCTTGAATCACTTATCAGTACTGATATTGTCACCCATCCGCAAACTCTTGTATTGTTGCAAAATATGAAATCCAAAGAAAACTTATGCAACATTACTAAAACAACCCCAATTGACATATCAGTCAAACCTAGAACCATTGAGCATGTTCACGTAGGGAAGAACTGCTCAAGAGAATAAACTGAAGCATATAGAGCATTATTCAAATAATTCTGAGACATTTTTTTTCCTGTAATTATGAAGATATTCCTGGGATAGACTCGTCTATCATGGTTCATGAAATTAAAACCTATCCCACAACAAAACCTATAAGGAAGAAATTGCGTCAAGTCCATCCCCGGAAGGATGTGGCTATTAAATCCAAAGTATAAAAGCTTCTAAAGGTAGGATTTATTTATCCTGTACCCCTGATGAAATGGGTATCTAACATTGTCCCTGTGAACAAAAAGTAGGACAACATTAGATTCTACATTGATTTCTAAGACTTGAACAAAGCTTGTCCCAAAGACAATTTTCCGACTCCACATATCAATCAAATTATCGACAACTATGCTGGAAGTGTCATCTTCTTGTTCATGAATAGATTTTCTGGATATAATCAAATGGCTATAATTAGATTGAGATATTTCCCGTCGATCAGCATAAAATGACATTTATATGCCCGTGGGGAACTTTTGCCAATAAGAAGTTACTGTTTGGCCTCAAGAACATCGGAGCTACATTCCAGCATGCCATGTCCTATGCATTTCATGATATTAAAAACATTGTGGATCCGTACCTTGATGATCTCCTAGCACATTCACAACAATGGGAAGACCACCCTGTGCATCTTAGAGACATTTTTCTGAGATGCCGTCATTATAACATACGGCTCAATCCACACAAATGTGTTTTTTTTGCGTTGAGATGGGATGTCTCCTTGGCTTTGTGGTTTCTAAGGATGGAATCCAGATTGATCCACTGAAGATTGCTTCTATATTGGCCCTACCTTCCCCAACAAATATTGTTGAACTCCAAATTTTGCAAGGGAAGGAAAACTTTATCCTTCATTTTGTTAGAAATTTCACTGAGAAAACGCATGGGTATATGCGTCTCCTGAAGAAGAGCAATCTGGTCTTCTAAGATGATCAGGCCTAGCGAGCATTTGATAATCTCAAGCAAGATCTGACTATTTCACCCGTGATACACCCCTCAGATTGTTCAAAGGACCGTGTCTTGTATGTTTTTTCCTCCACTACTACCATTGGGATGGTTTTAGTGCAGGAAGATACCAACGGTCATAAGCACGTGATATATTATGCAAGTAAGAATCATATTGATTCCGAAACTCGATACTTGTGTGGGGAGAAGTTAGCATTGGCTACTGTCATTGCTGTTCAAAAATTTCGTCATTGCATCCTGCTTCGCACTACCATGGTACTTGCAGATCAGAACCCTATGTACTACATCCTAACTCATCAGGTGCTAGGGGAAAATATTCCCGTTGGATTGTCATCCTACAGGAATTCAACCTTGAGTTTTCCAAGGTCACTTCAAAGAAATGCTTGGTCTTTGCAGAGCTCATGTGTGACCTTCCTTGTGCTTTGATGGATACTGAGCCCAGTGATTCATTTCCAAATGAATTCCTGTTCTTGATAAGCACAACCGACCCATGGTATAGAGATTTAATCATTTATCTCCAAACTCAAAGATTTCAGCCCAATATATCCCGTGACGATCGTCACCATATCCGTCACCACGCAAACGTACTGCCTTATGTTAAATGATACATTGTATAAACGTGGTATCGATTCCATTCTTCGATGATGCCTTACACATGAAGAGGCTAAATAGGTCCTTAATGATTGCCACTCTGGAGCATGTGGTAGTCATATTTCTGGGATGGATACAACCTATAAAATCCTTTGCACTAGTTATTTTTGGCCTTCAATATTCAAAGACTATCACGAGGTTGTTAAGAAATGGCCACCTTGCCAACATTTCTATCTGAAAAAGCACACCCACCCTGCTCCTTTACACCTCATCATTGCAGTTGGCCCTTTTTCCAAATGGATTGACTTTATGCATTGTAAGCCTACTTGAGCCGAGGGGCATGGTTACATCATCGTAGCCATTGATTATTTCACAAAATGGGTTGAGGCTATGCCTATGTATGCATAGGATGGTAAGACTGCTGCCCTCTTCCTATTTAATCACGTGATATCTAGGTTTGGAGTCCCACAGTCTATTGTCATTTACCATGGATCACATTTTCAGAATCAGATGATGATTGATTTGAGTACTAAGTTGCATTTTCGCCATGAAAACTCAACACCTTACTATCCGTAGGCTAATGGTCAGGTTGAGACCATTAACAAAGTTTTAAAAACCATGCTGCGGAGGACAGTTGGAGATCATAAATCCAACTGGCACCTGACTCTCTTTTCCACCCTTTGGGATTCCAGGACTTTGATAAAAACAACGACTGGTTTCACACCATTCTAGTTAGTTTATAGACTAGAAGCTGTCCTTCCTATCCAATGCCAGATTCCGTCACTAAAACTTGCAGTAGAACTTCTGCCAAACACTTCCACTGAGGAAGAGAGATTTCTGTACCTGACTAATCTTGATGAAACTAGAAGAGATACTGCCTTAGCTAATGAGGCACATAAGAAATGCATCAAGGCCCACTACGATAAATCTGTTCAACCTCAGGTTTTCAATGAAGGTGACCTAGTTTTGACCTACAATCAGAGACAGGATAAACTAGGTAAAGGGAAGTTCAAGTCAATGTGGTATGGTCCCTTTGTTGTCAGCAAAGTTTTAGAAAAATGAGGTTATGACGTATATTATGACAGGATACCCTTCGGGAAACCTCACAATGGGTTGTACCTGAAGAGGTACTATGCTTAAATCATTTTTGTATGGTACCTTGTATATATGTATATTATTGGCTTTTAGCGTGTTGTGTATTGATTCAGTATGGTGTTGAGTTTAGTGTCCAAACTGTTTATACCATGTTTTGGTTATGCAGATCAGATGGTTTTTTACGGCTTTGTTGATGGTGCTTGCCATCATACCCTAAACATTTCTTTAGCTTCTTAGGTTCTCTATTCCCCGGATCATGACCTGATCAATTTAGGAGCGGTTTGCATTGGTCCCACTACCAACAACATAGCTGAGTATCAGGCGATAATAGGTCTACTAACTGAGGCTACATCTCGAAACATTTATGAATTGGTAGTGTTTATGGATTCACAATTAGTGGTTTGTCATCTAAACCATGTTTATGCCATCAAAAAACCTATACTCCTCCATTTATTTCGGAGAGTGCATTTATTAGAAAGGTCATTCGAGTGTATCACTTACATGCATGTCCCTAGGTTAGATAATACGGTTGCTGATTCGTTAGCAAACTACATCCTAGATTGGTATATTGCCCATTCATAACCTGTAAAATAAACATGGTTCATTGTAAAATAAACTGTAAATGACACATAAAACTCATGTAAATATGATTTCCATTTGAGACATATAAACACCAGTAATAAGTCTGTATATATATATAAGTGTTTTTTACAAAAATGTGGTCACGAGACCTCGTCTGAAGCACTGTGGCTTTTAGGAAATACAAAATCATACAAAAAACACTGAAGCTAGTCATATTTCAGTAGTACATCATGCAGTCCACTTTCTAGTGATGCTCATGATAACACATGATAGCGTGTGCTACCCTGCGAAGAAGTCGACTGAAATGGCTTGGCACCCCTACAGTATGTTTCTTATACCTCATGGGGAGGTCATCTATCACCGCATCAGGAATGTCGAGATTCAGCTGCTCGAAGTTCTCCTCCAACTCAGTAAGGTGATCATCACCCCTATGAACAAATTGAGCCCCAACTTGTTTATCCATAGGAGAAGATCCTCCAGGTCGTGCGCCACCAACATCTGCATGTAAACATTAGGTCTTGTTACTACACATACAAAAAAACATAAAAATATAAAAACACGATCACCATTTTAGGCTTTTTCTTCTTACCAATATCCCCACACTGGGCACTAGGTGGTAGTGGTAGGTCAGGGTCACCCCTGAAATCTGTCCCTGCAAAGGCATAATCCTCTATTATGAGGATCTAATCTCGCAGCCAAAAAAAGAAAGCGGCCTCAAATTTCACCTTGTCTTTTCCGCCACCTGTACGAGCCATGACCTCAACCCACCTCAACATGTGTGGGTCTCTAGCCCTGAGCTCAGTGAAGATCACCTGGGAGGCACCCTCTCAAAGAAGAAACAAGCTAAAATGGACCCAAAATTGAACTGCTTTAGTTCTCCCTGCTGACACTTTGTCAGCTGATCATTTAAGACAGGAAGAAGTGCTTCTTCCCAATTGTAAACTGTAGGATCCATAGCTTCCAAGGCATATAGCATGTGTGCCCGGGATTCCTGATGAGGTACTTGGTTTTTATCCAACCTCTACATGATGAACAAAACTGTGTGAAGTGGCATATCCACCACAACACTAATCAAAATATTCCTACCTCGCATTTCCGTGCCAGGATGACATTTTCATGCTCCTGAGTAGTCACGGTCCCTCCTCGGGAACCAGTAAGAGTGATAAGGGCCCCTCATCTAAAAAAATCCTTTAGGAAGAAGATGTGATCTACCTCTATGGTCAAAACATGAATCCCTACCTCAAAATATTGTTGCTCTGGGTTCCACATTTGTAGGATATATTCCAGCAAATGTGGGTGGGAAATCATGCTCGGGGTCCAGAAGAACTTCAGAAGGCCACAATCCCATAGGGAAGCCACACAACCTCAATCTCCTGCAGCATCATCATCATCCAGGTCATGTTGCATTTCTTTCAAGATAACCATTTTTTTGATCCGACAAACCTTCTAAAAACAATTTAAGATCCATTTAGAAACATTTCTCATCATTGAAATTGCCTTTAAACTTTTATCTTGGTCGGTCTATTAGTTTTTTGATGACCATGACTGGCACCGCCTCTATCCAGTTAAGATGGAGCAGTGACACCACCGATGTATAACTGAAGAAACCCGATTTTCATCAAGCATTGCCTTTAACATAAAGGCTAGGAGCGGTGCCCGCATTTATCATTTTTGGTTTGGCCCATGAGCTCAAAAAACTATGGGAACTGAAAATTGGAAACCATGAAATGAAAGAGGATGGATTTAGATGTTATCTGGAATTGACGCTATGAAAAATGGATGGAGGAAGCTCCTGGAATCTTCAGCTGAAGTTTTGGCTCCAAACCACCCAAAATGCTCTCCAAGGTTGGTAAATAGTGAAATGAATTGTTTTCACTATTTACTTAGACTTTTATAGCCTATTTTTAGGGTTTTTTATGTTGTAAAAATCAATTTTATAGAAATTCCCTTTTATATAGTTCATGAAAGTCATTTTTCCGAATATTTTGGGAAACTAATGGTCATTTAAGTCTTGCAGGGACAAATAATAAGCACTAAAGTCTATTGGGAATTTTGTTTTTGACTTTTTCGTACTCTTGAAAATGGAAAAAGTGCTCGAGTGTTCATTTCGATACTTTGATCATGCTCTGAAAAAACAGTATCAAAGTTTCGAGTCTTTTTTGGACTCGTAAAACTCTTCATTGTGAAAAGAGACCTAATGGAGTCTCCTTTAAACTCTTTTCAGACTCCCTAAATATGAAAAGATTGTCGAGTAATTGTCTTCTTCATACTCGTAAAAGTATTTGAAGAATCGTCTCTTCGACGGTAGGTTATCTCTTTTTCAGTTTAGATGGACTATTTGCGAAAAAGGAACACTCCAGTCAATCATGACAGGAAAAGTTCTCTTGGGTATTATTTTACACTTTTTTGGGCCCTAGAGACTAAATGATACGAAAAAGGACCCTTTGGAGTCTTCTTTTGTCTTCGTTCAGAATATCTAAACATGAACGATACCAAGTTAACTTTCATTGGACTCGTTAAACTAAACACTGAAAGACCATTTTTTGGGAATGAAACCCTCCTTTCTCAGGTTCGTAAAATGTATGAGAATGGACTTGTCTTTGGACGAGCTACAACGAGTGTTTGTTACCCTCTTTCAACTCGTAAAAAAGGAAAAGAGGCACTCAATAATCATGATGGAGAAATTAAGGGAAGGGAATCAATTCATTTTGTAAATAAAATGGCATTTTGTCGTCACCTTTGAACATAGCACTTGTCTGCATTTCATTCAGCCAATTGGGTAAATCAGCTTGTCTCTGAGTTGATTCACTTTCATGAGTCATGTAACTCCTTTGAGTCTTTCAAAGAATGCATTTTCCAATGTCGTATTGTGTTCCACCTCGTCGAGTCAATGCTGCCAAGTCTTTTGTCGTGCCTCCTGATGTTCAAAGGGAAGTTAAAAGTTTACCTTTGCAGTTAAAACAACCTTTTGTGTTAGTACCTTTTGAGTCAGTCTGATGGTTACATTATCTACAACATTCCAGAACTTTGTTCCAAGTTTCGTGTCGTTGATGTGGGATTCATCATGGCCCTCCTTTGACTAGACTATTGCTGTCGACATCAGCTCATCATATAGGAATTAGTCTTAGAAACAAGTTTAGTACCTTGAGATTTGTATGCCTCAATGACATATTCTCTCGATATCGACATAGGTTCACATAATTGACCTTTGATCAAGAGATTCCACTAAGTGTTCAACATCAAAACATATATTCACACTTAGTAGATTGTACTAGAGTACCTTGGGAATCATTAACATTAATGGTGATCTCCCTCGCACTTGTTAATGGTTCACAACATTGACCGGTAATCAAGTGGTTTCTACCATGTTTGAATTTAGATCATTGTAATCACATCGATAGAATCATACTTTATGGAATACGAGACGAATACCATGGGTATCAGTTGGAAAGTACTCATAGCTTTCTCACCAGGTTGCGATGGAGTATATTGTATGAAGTACCAGCATGGATCCACATTTGTATGCTCATGGATATGCTCAAATTTGTGTCTGTATGACATATATCTACATTGTATGTCTGGTAGCTATGTCCAAGTTTGATTCCTCTATCACATGGATCTACGCTGTATTCTAATAGCCATGTTTGTTTATCTCTCTCATGGATCTGCCTTGTATTGGTCTGCATCCATGATGAAGACACATTTGCTCATGAGTCAAAAGTATTGATGTATTGTAGATGCCTAGTTGATGATCTTCGATCAAGCTGATTCTTGCCTCGAAGTGATAACTTTCTCTATTAAAGCTCTCACCTATCATATCCCTCTAGCCTCATGCTTTAGGGGGCATTTTGTTATATCCAAATCTCATCATCAGCATGTGATAAGATCCCAAACTTCAGTGTTGCCCTCAATCCCAAATTGTGAAGCCAAGAAAATTGTCCAGACATTAAATTTGTATATGAAAATCCAGCACCGCTTCTACCCTTTAGTCAAAAAGTGGTACCTTCTTCAGCACTGCCTATAATGTGTTGACAGTAAGTGGTGGCACCACCTTTACCCTTTAATCAAGGTGCGGTTCTACCCAAAACCGCTCTGTCACGATGAACAAAGAGCAGTGCCCTTGGTAAAAAGTGAAAAAGGGAGGTTCTCACGAAGCTTCTCAAAAGAAGGCTTTGTGGCACCCTTATCCCTGATCACTAGGGTCAGTTGGGCTCGGGATCCATCCTTGTAGGATCTCCTAGCCATCTCACCCATCAATTTCTCAACCATCCCTATCCATTGCAAGCCTATAAAGTAGGCTCAATTCCCAGGGTTGAGGAGACAGTAATGTTATGTTGTTGCTTTGATATTCTAGCCTAAGTCATTCAAGAGAGCTTGAGGGAGCAATTTGGAGCTGTAGGGGACAAGATGTTGGTTTTGTGAGAGAGCATATCAACACTAAGGCATAGGTTGTAAAATATTTCTTCATTTTATTAATGTAAAGTTGGATCCTTTCCCATATGATTGTTATGTTATAATCTTTCATGTTATTGTCAGATTCCTTAGTCACTGACATAGATCTATAGATGATGTTCTGGTATCTTTGATCTCTTGTGTGTTTGATGTGTTTATGCAGGTATTTTATTGGAGACCTTTTGTCATAATAGAAGAACCATATCACTCCATCAAAGATTATATTCCAGGTGTCTATAGCTTCTAGGGAAAGTCTTCCAACCTTATTGTGAACCATTTGTTCTGGGTCTGAACCATTCAGACCAGAGGAACAACTTCTGTTCGTAGAAGGTGCAAAATTCCTAGCAAAAAAATATGGTGACTCCATTGGGGAAGAGCTTCAGCTGATTTGATCTTCCTTAGTCTTTTCAAAACACTTTTCTGAAATCCAAGCTCTCATTATTCATCACTTCAATTAGATCCACTAGTAGATCTAGTGGTTATTGGTATATTCAGATCTGTAGGGGACAAGATGTTGGTTTTGTGAAAGAGCATATCAACACTAAGGCATAGGTTGTAAACTATTTCTTCATTTTATTAATGTAAAGTTGGTTCCTTTCCCATATGATTGTTTTGTTATAATCTTGCATGTTATTATCAGATTCCTTAGTTAATGACATAGATCTATAGATGATGTTCTGGTATCTTTGATCTCTTGTGTGTTTGATGTGTTTTCTTGGATACCTTTTGTCATAAGAGAAGAACTATATCACTCCATCAAAGATTGTAATCCAGGTGTCTATAGCTTCTAGGGAAAGTCTTCAAACCTTATTGTGAACCATTTGTTCTGGATCTAAACCATTCAGACCATAGGAGCAACTTTTGTTCGTAGAAGGTGAAAAATTCCTAGCAACAGTTCCTGCGCATGCTGTCATCATGTTACTCGATGGCTAAGTGTGTGAAGATGTTGGCGAGGTCCCCGTCGTGTTTAGTTTTCCATATCTTTATAAATACCATGTTTCACAACCATTGAGAGACAAATATTGGGTGAATGTGGAGGAGGAACTAAGTTGGTTGAATGTTAGTTTGTTGAGGATTTTGGAAGTTTTCAAAGAAGGTATGCAATGGTTGTCTGGTTTGAAAAACTTGTCTTTTAAGGTGTGCTATTGGTTGACAAACATAGGCCCACATCCCTCGGCTTCCCTGGTTTTTACGCCAAAAAGGATCCATCCATAGGGTTAGGGATGTTCATTGTATAATAGAATCCTTCCAGCGTCATCAAGGTTATAACAAGGACATTCATCGCATTATATGGACCTCCTGAGTTTGGTGAGTGCATTACTATCATAATATAAGGCCACACCCCCGCGGAGGACGTTCCTGGAATTTCTTGTCCAATGGGAATCCCTCCAAAGCCTCCAGATAGGGTTGCGGTGTCCATAATCCCACAATGTGGTGACCATTTCTAGTAGCGACTTGTTGGAGAGAATTCTCGTACGGGAGGAGAAGAGGTCCAAAGTCTTCATCACTGCCTTTGTGAATTCCACTTGCCAACTTTATCTGGGGTGGTGATGAGGTTGGGAGTGTGTCACGATGTGCAACCTACAGAAGGATTCCCCTCCTAAGAGGAGGGAAGCACAAGAATGAAGTAGTGCGACCCTTCTTCTAGTCCCCTTGAATAACAGTGTTACCAGGACATGGGGGGACGAGATGGAGAGCTGAACACAGAAAGAACACAAAATTTATTGTGAGTTGTGAGCGCATGAAAAAAGGTACCTTTGAGCACATAATGAACGCAAACAACCCAGAAAGAGAAGGACACATTGTAGACCCAACAACATGTAAATGGTTTGAGCCAAGTCATTGGCAAGACACCAAGGGATGTCTTGATTTGTAGCTTTCAAGACAAGTGGGCCTAAGGCTAGAGACGTTGCGCTGTTGTTAAGGTTAGAATGCATGTCTGTTCCATAATGTTTTGTTTTATGTATGTAAATCATGGCGAATATGCCACGTTCAAATATGTTAAAGTTATGATAGTGATTGTAACTGACTTCTCACCCTATTTCGAGGTTAGCCTCAAGGGCCTGAAGCACTATAAAAAATACTCCCCGTTTGAGGGAGAAAGGTTGTTGTTTTTTGTTGGTCCTTATGTAATTTGACCCATTTTTAATACAAGAAACAGATCAGGAAGTTGGCCTTTGGATGTAATAATTCCTGTTTATTTCTTAGTTGCAATATGTACTTTTCTTCCCTTATGTGCATGTACCTCATTTTCCCTCTTTGCATTATGTTTTCTTTGCATCCTCGACATAGTGTATAATGGATCTAAATTCATGTTCCCATGCTCTGGTTGTTGTCTCAGATTCCCACCAGACATTTCTTACAAATTTGGTGTAGAATTCATCCTCTTGGTGCTCTACATTGATGGGTCACCATTGTTCTTCATTCATCACTAGACCCTAACATATTTACCGTGACCGAAGTGCTATCTTGCTCTTGCGGACATTATCCGCGTAGAATGCTCTGTGTTTATTGATATTTATGAATCTATAACCCAATATATCCCACCTTGTTTCCACCTCCAACCTCCAAAATTCATCTCATGACAATATAATCTTGCCTTGTTATGTATTTGTAAGACATCCCTCTCTGGAATCGGAGAAGCCAGCTCCCTTTCCTAAAGTGGTTTTGCTGTTACCTTGGGGTCCACCTTCCTGCAACCTTGGGTGTGATTCTAGGTGATAACAAACTGGCACCATTTTCAAGGACGAAATTGAAGATCATCCCTGGGAAGAACGAAAAAGATTGAAAGAAATACAGGGTTTTTGTGGGAAAACAAAGATCCCTACTTATGAAAAAGGTTGCATCATTTTCCCTTGCGACTCCACGTTAAAGTTCCTAGAAGATGACTCCATTGGGGAGATCGACGGTAGAAAGGACCTACATGAGGAGGAGATTTCAAATCCTCCCAAAACTATGGACGATAGTGCCGTAGATCAGACTGTCGATGGTGAACGGTAGTCAGACATCCAGACGAAAATGAATCTTTCACCCGATGATTTCCAAAAAGCCATGTTTCCAATACTGCAACAACTCCATTAATGCCACGATACTAAAATTCAAGTTCCCAAAAGGCATTGGGAGGTTCTGCAGTGTGCGTGGATTCACTGTAAAGGCAAGGGTAGGCTTGCGGAAAAGACAATATACTTAAGATTCAGTTTTCTCCAGAACGTCTTGGATTTTCTTGTAAATATTTCTTTCTCTTTTCCTAAGTTTGTTAGAATAATCTATCATGGCTTATTTCATCCCAAGCAAAGTTATGAATTCACTTCTGTATATCCCTCCCTGTAAATGGAGAGTATCTCTCTGTCCTGTACATCTGATTTTAGTCTAGGCCCTCCACCTGAGACCCCTGACATTAAGAGGTATCCTGATGGAGTTCGTGATGTCGTTTTCGAGAGCATGTCTTTTCCACAAGACTTCGTTGCACCCAATACCCAGATCCGATATATGCCTCTTCACTTGCCTCATATCCTTCATGATTTCCCTACAAAACACTATAAATACCTTCCCAAGTATGATGGAGGATCTAAAGGACTTACAACTGAGAAATATTTACAAGATTTTGAATATTTTCTTGACCTTTTTAAGGTAGAGCATGATGATGTTTGTATGAGAGGTTTTTCCTAAACTTTTCAAAGCAGTGTCAAAAAATGGTTCAAACATTTGCAGTCAGAATCCATCAATACATGGGAGGAGTTCTCTCATATATTCCTAGATTTTTGGGGTGAAAGGAAATCGTTAGACCAAATGCTCTTAGAGTTTTATTCTATGAGGAAACACGAAGGCGAAGCTACATCAAGTTTCAACAAAAGTTTCGCTAGTTTCTATTATGGCATGCCCAAGGAAATACAACCCTTAGAGGGATCTACGAAGGTGAATTATGCATCTGTTTTTCCTCCCGATCTGTCTTTATTTCTATTAGAAAGAAATTCAATTTCATTGTGAAGAATGTTTGTTGATGCCTTGGAGGTCAAATTTTTTTTTAGACTGTCGGGGAGACTCCTAGACCATGGTGGTAATAATGAAAACGACGAAGAGTTATACTGGGTAGAGGTGCATGAGACAAAAGAGGAATTCCCTTGGAAACTTTCAATTACCTCTAGTATATAGAAAGAAGATCAGCACGAGGGTGGAAAAGTAGGCAGTTTTATTAGTTCTTTCCTTTGATATTGCGACTAGCCTGTTGCAAGTTGTATCCATGGTGGCCTCGAAAGAGATTGTGGCATGCCTATATATGATGAATATGAGGATGACTATTGGGACGACATGCCTAGGGAAGCAGTTGGAGATCCTATAGGTCCAGGACTTAACAGGGAAAGAGATGAAGTTTCTGAAGTCAGGACCTCTCCATACGTTCTGAACCTAAGGGCCCTGTATCAAGGCGAAGTGTGTTGCTTGCTCGGCCCTATTGAGGAAGATGAATGTGCCCTTGTTGGAGCAAGTACGAATGATGAAATTTTTGTTCCTGAGGCTTTAGGCCAGAACCATGAGGCATCCTTTGAAAACTGCTTGGAACAATGTACGCAGGGTTCCTTTGGAGACCATCCCGATTACGGGCCAAAATGGATAATTCCTGAACGATTTTCCCAAGGAAAGCATACAACATATTTCTCTGGATGCTGCAGTGTTCCTTATGGTCATGTCCCTAACTATATGGAAGGATTTTTTGACCAGGAGGATCACCAAGGAGTAGATGAAGATCCTAGAAGAGATACCTCTGTGTACATCCTAGACCTAGAAACAAATTTTCCCAGTTCTATTGAGGAACGCAACGTTGCCCTCTTTACTTCACTTGTAAGGAATCAAGTTTTAAGTACCAGATCTCCACGCAGAAAAGTTGATGTCACGTCTATAAAGAATCTAGAGGTCACCTCCCAAAGTCTTCTGGAATGCCGCATTTGCATGATGTTGGAAGAATGGCAATTGGAACATTTTTGTCACATCAGACGAACGGTTGAAGAATTCGGCATCCATCAGGGTTTCTATGATCCAGTAGCAGAATACATGGAGTAGCTGGGAAATGGTAATGAATGGTTGGGTCTTTATTGTAAAAATAAATTTATTTATTATAATTCTATGCCATTAGGTCTTTGGGTTGTGTCCTTGGTCCAACATGACGAGAAATGGGATTTATGGGACCATTTGCTTGGATGGCTTCATTGGAAGTCAGAAATCACTTGACTCGACGATGAAGTCCAATATATAGAATAGGTAGGTAGGAATTAATAAGCTTGACATGACGAGAATTTCTATTTTAAGTAGTTTTTCTTTACTGTCAGCTTAGTTTTTTAATTGGTTCCCTCATTTGGTTTAATTTTATCCTTTGGAACATTTTTGAAAGTTTGCAACAAAGCTTGAGGAGTTTCTCAATGGATTTTGGAACTTGGTTTATGTTGTTCTTTGCTACCTCGCACGAAGGATAGCATCCTTAGATGGAGCCACTTGTTAGCACCATTTTTTACTCCTTGTGAGATGGAGAAAAAGACAAAATGGAGTAATCATATCCTAAAAATGCATAAAAATACCATTCACAGATTGACCGAAAATTATGCTAGAGGGGACAGTGCTTCTACGGCGGTGATCAGGAGGTGAACCATATCAAAGGATAGAATGGTTTTTGTAAATATCACATACATGGTCCAAATCACCTTTGTGTTTTTCCAGAATGAGCTTAAATGACTGTAGTTTTCAAGGGCCAGGATCGACAAAGGACAAATTAACGGGTGAACTCGATTTCGCTGGTTCAAAGTGCTTGTGGAGATCTTGGTCCCTAAATCTGCTAAATAGGTTAAAGGAGGTAAATATCAATGGTGTGGATTGAGCCGAATAAATATCTACGGTGAGTGACATATCTGTTGATGGGACAAGCATAGGACAAACAACCTCAGGGAATCATGTTATATGACCTCCCTTTACACGTGGATGATAAAGATCGAAGGTGTTCATATTGAATGACTGGAAATGTTTTCGTCCGGTAAAAGTTTCATGAAGATCAGTCTGTGACAGAAAAGGCAGTCTCGTGTACGATCGACTCATTTCGAAGGGATCCTGTCAATGAGATATTCTAGACAAGCGTGCAAGAGGCTGAAGTGACAGGTAATCGAACACCCTGACGCCATTGAAAAATTTCTATAGGTAAGAGTTGGCTCCACAGCAGAAACCACCCTCCTGAAACCTAAAATTTCGTTGTATTGAACGTGTCAAAATCGAGAAAGAATCCTAATAATTGAAAGCAAAGGGTGGATATGGTTTCCACAGGAAGAAGGGAGATGCATCAAATGAGAAATATTCTAACACCATCGTCGAGAAGGGAAAAAGGGTGAGGAACGACATGTCCATGTGCCATGAGCCGAATGGGCAGTGATGTGAGCTAATGCCATAGGTATCTTCTGCATCCAGCACTGTCGCATCGAAGCAGAAAGAACGACGTGACTAGATTTTCAGCAAGGAAGAATGAATCCTAAACCCACGCATGCTATCATCATGATACTTGATGGATAAGTGTGTGAAGGTGCTGACATGGTCCGCACCATGTCCAATTTTCCAGCTCTTTATAAATACCATGTTTTACAGCCACTGAGAGACGAAGATTGGGTGAATGTGGAGGAGGAACTAAGGTGGTTGAATTTTAGTATGTTGAGGATTTTGGGAGTTTTCAAAGAAGGTATGCAATGGACGTATAGTTGAAAAAATTGTTTTTCAGGGTGTGCTATTGGTTGGTGAGCATAACCCCACATCCCTGCGCTTCCCTCGTTTTTACGTTGAAAAGGATCCAGCCATCGGGGTAGGGACACTCATTGTATTAGAGAAGCCTTCTAGCATCAGTAAGGTCATGACAAGGATGTTCATTGCATTAGATGGAACTCCTAAGTCTGGTGAGTGCATTACTATCATAATAGAATGCCACATCCCCACGGAGGCTGTGCCTAGAATTTCTTGTCCAATGGGCATCCCTCCAAAGCCTCCAGACAAGGTCGCAGTCTCCATAATCCCAACACGTGGTGACCATTTCTAGCGGTGACTCATTGGAGTGAATGCTCGTACAGGAGGAGAGGAAGTCCAAAGTATTCATCACCGCCTTTGTGAATTCCGCTTGCGAACTTTATCTGGGGTGGTGATGAGTTCAGGAGTGTGTCGCATCATGCGACCAGCAGAAGGATTCCCATCGTAGGAGGAGGGAAGCATAAGAATGACGTGCCTCCTCAAATATCTGTCACTATTAGAAGAAGTGCAGCCCTTCTTCTAGTCCCCTTGAATAACAGTGTTACCAGGAGATGGGGGGACGAGACGGAGAGATGAACACAGAAATAACACAAACTTTCTTGTCAGTTGTGAGCGCATGCAGAAAGGTGCCTTTGAGCACAGAATGAACACAAACAACCCAGAAATAGAAGGACACATTGCAGACCCAACAAGAAGGTAAATGGTTCGAGCTAAGTCAGTGGAAGGCCACCAAGGGATGTCCTGAGATGTCGTTTTCAAGACAAGTGAGCCCGAGGCCAGATACGTTGCACTGCCGTTAAGGATAGCATGCCTGTTTGCTCCATAAAGTTTTGTTTTATGTATGTAAACCTTGGTGAATATGCCACATTATAATCTATTAAATTTCTGATTGTGATTGTAACTGACTTCTCGCCCTGTTTCGAGGTTATCCTTGGGGGCTTGAAGCACTATAAAAATTAATCCCCTCCGAGGGAGAAAGGTTGTTTGTTTTGGTTGGAATCTGAGAGATTTTTGGCCCTTATGTAATTAGACACATTTTTAATACAATAAATAGAGACAGACACTGGCCTTTGGATTAAAGAATTCCTGTGTATTTCTTAGTTGAATTCTGTGCCTTTCTTGCCTTACGTGCATGTACCTCCTATTCCCTCTTTGCATTATGTTTTATTTGCATCCTCGATGTAGTGTATAATGGCTCAGAATTCATGTTTCCATGATATGCATGTTGTCTCGAATTCCCACCAGACATTTCTTCCAAAGTTGGTGTAGAATTCATCCTCGTGGTGCTCTACATCGATGGGATGTCATCATTCCTCATTTATCACTAGACCCTAACATATTGACCGTGACCGAAGTGCTATATTGCTCTTGTGGACATTATCTGTGCATACTGCTCTGCATTTCTTGATATCTGTGACTCCATAACCCAATATATCCCGCCTCATTTCCACCTCCAACCTTCGAAATTCATCTCGTAACAATATAATCTAACCTTGTTATGTATTTTTGAGAGATCCCTCTCTAGAATCAGAGAAGCCATCTCCCTTTCTTAAAGCGGTTCTGTTGTTACCTTGGGGTCTGCCTTCCCTCAACCTTGGGTGCAATTCTGGGTGCTAACAGATATTATCATGTTTACTAATGGTTATATAAAGGATTTGGAGAAGTTTCATGAACTATTAACAAGTTTTTGCAGGGCATTTGGGTTTTTGGTTAATCAAGGAAAATCTAAAATCATCATTACTGGTATGGAGGAGAGGGATTTTACTCTTATTGAAAATATGTTTCCCTACTCTATTGTCCAATTAGAGGATGAGTTGAAGTACCTAGTGTTCCAACTGAAACCGAGTGGCTATGCCAATATGGATTAGGATTGGCTTGTGGATAAATGTGAAGGAAGGATAAAAAAATTAAGCCATAGATGGACGTCAAAAGAATGGAAGATTATGCTAGTCAAAATAGTTATTGAAGCTGTACTAGTATATTGGATGTATAACTTCTACATTCTGGTAGGAATTATTGAAAAAATAAGGAAGTCACGTTTCAGGGTTTTGTGGTTTGTAAGGAAGGATCAACATGGTCTAGCTTGGATCAAGTGGCAGAAGTTGGCTCTACCTAAAAACTATGGGGGATGGGGACTTAAGGTTACTATTCTGTTTTCTAAATCTCTTGCAGCTAAATGTGTATGGAAAATGATTTATGGATTGGGATTATGGAACCAGAAAGTGATGTAATTGTAACTTTGGAATGTATTCACTTGTATATTTTATGTATTGTACCCCAATGTTTATTCCAGTAAGCATCTGTAATGTAATTGAGTCATGTCATCTCCTAATGTTCCTGTCGGGAGATTCAATAATGTAAACGAGTCATGTAAAGTCATTGTGGGTAACCCTCTTATTGATCAAGGGTTAAAGTCTCCGCAGTTGTGGGGCCCTAGGGTTACTAGACTATCCTATAGAAGTTGACCCTAGGTGAGTTATTGTAAGTCAGGGCAATAGTCCCCACCATTGTGTTAAGGTTAACCCCCCTTGTTGATCGGAGGGGAAAAGTCCCCACAAGTTGTGGGGCATTAGGGTTATTAGACTCTCCTAGAGATGTCGGCCCTAGTAAGTAATTGTTAAGTGGGGCCGACATATTGAAGTGGACATCAAATGAATGAAATAATATAAATAGAGAGTGAGCCTCTCTATTTATCACACACACACTCACTCACTGGGGCGCATGAGTGAGAGAGAGAACAAGCTGTGGAGATCATATTTTCTGTTTTTGGGTTTTATTGCTGCCATTGGTGCTTATTCTATCTCTAAGGAAGTTGCAGGGTTTTCTCCTTTATGGTTTCCCCAAGGAAAATTATTTGTGTCTCTTGTCTCTTGTGATTATTGTTGTGCATGTTATTCTCTTAGATAAGATCCTAAAATAATGCTAGCTTGAATGATAAAAGTCTAGCATGGTATTAGAGCTAACCTGAGAAGAAGACATTGTGCAGCTGTAGAATCTAGGGCTTCTTAATTTTTGGGTCTCTCTCCACAATCTATCAGCAAAAGTATACTAGGTTGACTCTCCATTGAAGGGCGCATCTTTCTATCGAAGCGAAATTCGATTTCGGACATTTTTCAGTTTTTGATGCAGGAAATTAGGACTTCTTACAGAAGAAGAATTTTCGAGTGAGCCCGGCATAGGATTTCTCTCCTCATCAAGATCAAAGTTTAGAGACCTGGGTCGAGATTTTTGGCTGAGTATAACTTTGGGAAAGTCAACCCCTATTTTGACCCCGGGCTGGAAAAACAATAAAATACTAAAACTGATAAGTTTTGGTACATTCGCTATATCTATGGATTGGAGAAGGATCAGAATCTGAAACTTTCAAAGGCTGAATATAAAATCCTGATTTACATTTTATCGAAATATCAGCCTCATATTCACTATATTCTAGGAGATATGATCCCTCCAAGTTAGGGTTCCAACCTATTCCAGGTTTCATCCCTAAACAGGACACCTGGGGACAATTGCTATATCTCGAGCTACAAAGGTCCAAATGCAATTTCCAAAGATTTTACAGAAAGGGTACGGACTTTACTTTCTATGGTAGAAGTTTCATAACCTGAAGATGAAACAGTGACACATGGAAGTCCATACAACTTCTCTATGTTGAACAGTCCTGAAACAGGTCACCTTGGTCAAACGATCATAAGTCTCAATTGGTGAAACCAATTCTAATGAAACCTATGTTTTTGGAACAGGGATAGGCAAGGATACCTCAAGGAGAAGTTTCAGACATATAGGAGCAATAATTGTGGAGATACCATAGAAACAATATCAGGAATTTCTGCAGAAGAAATTGGAAAACTAGGGATTCCTGTTCTAGGAGCTTCCCTCCACTATTTTTAGAAAAGGAGTACTTTGGACATCTCACCTTGAAGAGGTCTATCTTTCTATCCAATCAGATCTAAAATATTCCAAGTTTTGACAATTAGGGTTTCTCTGACAAACCCTAGATCAGCCAGCTCCGGAACCACGACGGACACCTCAAATCGGTAATATCTAATCTTTTGCTATTTTCATTTGAGGTTCTCATTTCAAAGTGATCTATCACATCAGCTTGATGATAAGATTGGTGAAGTTGACAACTTCCAAGCATGGAAGCATAGGATCTCACTAGTTCTTGAAGGAAATGAATTGGACACCTACAAAAGTAGAGAGGTTCCAGTTCCAGAGGGAGATGAGGCTAAAAGCCTTACACTAGAAGAACTTGGTCAAGGCCAAGAAGATCATTGCTGATTCAATAATGGATCACCTTATACCATAAGTTTCTTCCCTAAAGACACCGAAATATATGTTTGATTCCTTGACCAAGCTATTTGAAGAACATAAATCGGAATATGACTTTGAGAAAACAGTTGAAGAATGTGAAGATCCAGAATGCAAAGACCATATAGTCATACTTTACAAGGGTCTCTCAAATCAAAGAACAACTTGAAGCGGTAGAAGAAGAAGTGGAGAATGTAGAAGTTGTGATAGCCACCTTGAATGACCTCTGAGGATCATGGGATTCATTCATTCAAGGAATGTGTGCCAGAAGGAAGTGATTACTTTTAGAAAGAATCCGAGAAGAGCACACACAAGAAGATGCTCAACTCATAGTAAGAGAAAAGAAGATGGGAAGATCAAGCTCACACCATCCAAAGAAGCTCCATCAAGCGATGAGGAATATAAAGAACTCAACTCTTGAAGAACCTCTTGTCCATCTTAGCATTTGGAGAAGAAACAATGCTATTATGAATACAGAAGATGATGAAGCTAAAGGCTCAAGAATGAGTCTACCCATGAAAAAAACAAAGATAAGTATTCAATTGTCATATTGTTTTGTTATGAATTTGTTTATATTCAGTTGATGTATTATGCATGATAGAATGTTTGCATTAATGACAGTATACTACTAATACACGTGATGGGTAAGTAGCTCATGGTGCTATACAAATCTCCATTTCTAATTATCTAGAATGAAACCTCTTTGTTGACATATTCGATTAGTGCACAATCTCAATGTTGTCTTGGTAGAGATGGAAGGCATCTAGAAAGTTTCCGTGAGATATGGATGAATGTTGTATTGGCTAAAATAGTTGCATAATCATATATCTTGATGCAAAAGAATTTTTCATTATGAATATACCTTATGAAATGTTTCTAACCATACAACTAATGCATTTGACTTGTAGGAAAGATCGCGTAAAATCGCCTACAAGCAAAGAAGGATGAGACTTGTTCCGAAGAACAAGTGACGACAATTCAAGATGAAGAATAATATGATGAATGCAGCGACATCATTGATGCAGAACCTTCTAGCTATGAAGAAGTAACCAAGAAGAAAGGGAAGACTAATTCAAGAAGAATGATGTTGAGGATGCAATATCGATACATGAAGGGAAGTTCATAGTTCCATTATGCAGTAGATGGAAACATCGTGGGATACAAGGAAAGGTTTGTAGCACAAGGCTTCTCATGAAAAGAAGGCATAGACTACGAAGAGACATTTGCATCCAGTGGGAGTTGAGACACATGATAGGAAGAATCATGTGTGAAAATGAAAGAAGGCCTTGTACGAGGTCAGAAGACACCCATGGGATAACACATACATGAGGAGCTTGATGAAGATCTTAACCTTTGCTACAGGTTGAAGATGAAAGCCTATAGAGGATGACAAGCTCACAGATGGGTGTGAGAATAAATTTTGAAAAGGTTCAAGATAGAGGATATTGGTATCCAGTGATCCTAGGTGGATACATAGAATATTAGTAGAAGAGGAAGCTACTTGTCACTCCGTTAGAGAATGTTTTAGTGCATAGAGTACCAAAGATAGAGGGAGTATGATGCTCCACTTCAGAGGGAGTGATTGTAGAATATCCTAAGGTTCGACATGGTACAACATGATGGATAGATTACTGATGACTCTAGGCTTTATTGAGAGTAAAACATATTCCAACCTTTGCTTCAAGATTGAAAATGGAAGACCAATGATGCTCCTGTTATATGTCTATGACTTGTTCCTAACAGAAAAGAGGAACTCATTAACGTTGCAAGAAGGAGACTTGCTGCCGAGTTCGAGATGAAGGACTTGGATATGATGGCATGGAGGTGTGGTAGAATATCCCTTGGACAAGGGAAGTATGCAGTAGAGATCCTGAAGAGGTTCATGATGATGGAATGTAAGGCCATGACCACACCTATGGCATCGAACCTGAAGCTATTGAGTGTTGCTTCATCAGAAGTAGTTGATACCACGATGCATCGTTAGATGATTTGTTCCTTGATGTACCTAATGAATACGAGACCAGATATTTTCTTTGATGTGAACACATTGAGACATGTTCACCTGATGGTTGCAAAGCATGCAGTGAGGTACCTGAGGGGTACAATTGATTATGGGCTCAAGTATGAGGTGAATCAGAAGATTAACCTGGAGGGTTATGTTGATTTAGATTGGGCAGGCAGTGCCATCGATAGGAAGAGCACTTCAGGGTGTTGCTTTAGTATGGGATCAGGTGTGATCTCTTAGTTTAGCAGGAAGCAATCCTGTGTGGCACTGAGTAAAGCTGAAGCAGAGTATGTCGCAACCTGTTCATCTAGTTGTGAGGCAGTATGGCTGAGGAAGCTACTGTCTAATTTATTTGATCTCCAGTTAGATGATACTTGTATATATTATGACAACCAGAGTTGTGTGAAGTTGTCAGAGAACCCGGTGTTCCATGACAAGTCAAATCATATCGAGATCAAGTATCACTATATCATGGATATGGTGCAGAGAGGTGTAGTGAAGCTCCAATATGTTGCGACGGACGAGCATATAGATGATGTGTTGATGAAGACATTGGCCAGAGTAAAGTTTGAGTACTTCAGGGAGAAGCTTGGTGTTCTCCAGATTGAGGTTCCCTCCAAGGGGAAGTGATGAGTCCGTGAGCCATTCTGACATGGTGAGAGGATTGGTTCCTTCCATGGTTAGATGTAAGGGCTGAACCATTCTGTCATGGTGAAAGGATCGGATTCCTTCTATGTCAGATATGAGTGCTGATCCATTCTGATGTGACTGTAGGATTTGTTCTTACATGATCATATATAAGTGTTGAATGCCATTCTTTGAATGGAGGCACCTGGTCAGTTACCAGGAATACTCAGTCTGGGGTTGAGGGCCATTCTGATGTGACTGCAGGATTGGTTCCTACATGATCAGATATAAGTACAGGGCCATTCTGATGTGATTGAGGGATGTGTTCCCACTTAATCAGATATAAGGGCTGATTCCATTCTCTCGGAGAATGGAGGCACCTGGTCAGTTACCAGGAATCCTCAGCCTGGGGCTGAGAGCCCTTCTGACATGTACGTTGGATTAGTTCCTCGCATGGGAAACTATAAGTGCAGATCCCTTTTGACATGTAGGTTGGATTGGTTCCTCGCATGGTTGAATGTAAGTGCAGATCCTTTTTGACATGTATGTTGGATTGGTTCCTTGCATGGTCAAATGTGAGTGCTGGGCCTTTCTGACATAGATGACTGGATTGGTTCCTCTCATGGTCAAATGTGAGTGCTGAGTGTGCCCTTTTGACATGTATGTTGGATGTGTTCCTCGCATGGTCAGATGTAAGTGTTGGGAGGGCCATTCTGACTTAGGGTCAGATATAAGTGCTGAAGAAGACCTACATGGAGGCTAGGCCTACAACTAGCATGAAAAAGAGCTGGCTATATTTGTAGAAATTCCTATGACAAGAAGAATCAAGAGATAGTACCTGTGATGATGATCCAATAGAGATGTTCTAGAACCAGAGATGATCTAGATCGAGTGATGACCCAGATCTAGTGATGAATATGACTTGAATATGAATATAACGAGAACTTGATGATGATTCAGATGATACAGAGAAGAAGACTTGTGCTGATAAATTGTGTTGAGAGAATACCTTCCTAGTTAAGAGGGAGTGTTGATGTAATTGTAACTTCGGAATGTATTCACTTGTATATTTTATGTATTGTACCTCGATGTTTATTCTGGGAAGCATCTGTAATTTAATTGAGTCATGTCATATCCCGATGTTCCTATCGGGAGATTCAATAATGTAAACAAGTCATGTAAATTCATTGTGGGTAACCCTCTTATTGATCAATGGTTAAAGTCTCTGTAGTTGTGGGGCCCTAAGGTTATTATACTATCCTATAGAAGTCGACCCTAGATGAGTTATTATAAGTCGGTGCAATAGTCCCCACCATTTTGTTAAGGTTAACCCTCCTTGTTGATTGGAGGGGCAAAGTCCCCACAAGTTGTGGGGCACTAGGGTTATTAGACTCTCCTAGAGATGCCGGCCCTAGTAAGTAATTGTTAAGTGGGCCCGACATGTTGAAGTGGACATCTAGTGAATGAAAGAATATAAATAGAGAGTGAGCCTCTCTATTTATTACACACACACTCACTCACTGGGGCGCATGAGTGAGAGAGGAGAAGCTCTCTCAAGTGCGTGAGAGAGAAAAAGCTGTGGAGATAATTTTTTCTATTTTTGGGTTTTACTGATGCCATTGGTGCTCAGTCTATCTCTGAGGAAGTTGCAGGGTTTTCTCCTTTATAGTTTCCCCGAGGAAAATTATTTGTGTCTCTTGTGTCTTGTGATTATTACTGTGCATGTTATTCTCTTAGATAAGATCCTAAAATAATGCTAGCTTGAATGATAAAAATCTAACATTCACAAGTTCATTTCTCCTTTGTTAGTGTTGTAATGGATCAGGTGTCCGAATAAGGGACATATGAATATCTATATTTGTTGGATATCCATTCTTTAGGCATAAGATTTGATAGGTATTGGATTTTCCTAGAAGGTGGGTGATAAAACTAAAGTGTGTGTGGGAGAATACCCATGGATTGGGTGCAATTGGAGACATTATTTACTTATCACTATTATTGAGCAACCTAGGAATTAGGGTTTCACTTTCCTAAATAGTATTTTTTTTTTGGGGTCAACAACCATCATGGGTCAGGGATGGTTAAAGTTGGAAGACGTAGGGATGGAGGGAAATGATGTGATTTTATGGAAAATTATACAAATATTTTGTAATCTAGTAATATCAGGCTTACTGGAAACATGGATTACTGGAAACATGGATACTCTGGTTTGGTGTTTCTCATAGAATGTTATTTATGGGATTGAACTAAGAAGGACTCAACGATCTCCACCCACTGCAGTTTAGGATATTGAGAGGCATCGAGGATCTCCAAGGACTTCAAATGTTCAACACATGATAGCTCTTTTAATTCGTAACATTCCTTCACATATTGTCATCTATAATTTTTCAACTACCTCAACCCCTAATTGTTCAATATTCTCCTCTTCCAAAGAGCCTACCATATGTATTAATGACTTGCAAATTTGTGTAAATGTTTGCATATCTTTATCACAAATTATTTTTATTCCCTTAGTAAAATTCTTGAAATTAGAATGGAATGCATGTGTTCATGTGCTTATTTATTTTAATTAATTGAATGGTGACAACCATATTCTTCTTGCAATTCTTTTGTAAAATGTCATGCATGAACCCAAATAGAGCTCTAAAGGACATCTCATATAATACTTGAAATGTGAGGACTAACTTCATTTTTCTTTCAAAAATATATGCAAAAAGTACTAACACCTATTGAACGACATGTATGCATAATAGAAACACAAAGTGAGACATGCCTTCATTTTTTAGAAAACACAAATCAAATACATCTCATAGATTGTTGATGATCATGGGACTACCATAGACATCAAATTGAGATAATGAAAATATCAAGTTATGGGGTGGCATTGGTTATTCTGATGGAAGATGAATTTAATGAAAATAAATAATGATTTGTTATCGAATGATAATCAACCTAATACAGTTTGTGTGATTTGATAGACAAAATGGAATTGAATTACCAAGTTGAAATGGTTAGAGAGTGATATGGGAAGCGAAAAGGGAAATGCATATGAAAAACTAACAATGGGTATAAGGATACCTTAGGCACGAATACATGGTTAAAATAAATCAAGCACTATAACAATATACCTCTTTATAAGGGGTGTATGCTTGTAGGGGTCTTTCCAAAACCACCTCTAAAAGTTTTTTTAGAACTTTTGGGGCGGTTTTTGACTCCCCCTCCCCCCCAAAAAAAAATTTAAATAAATAAATAAATCATGAAAATTGAACTTTTGGCAGTGGTTTTTTAATAAATGCCTCTAAAAGTTTGATTCTCATGACCTTTAGGGAGGGTTTTAAAATGAACACCCCTTAATGTGTTTTTTAAGGTGTT
>LPNX010502894.1:58721-73959 GCA_001517045.1 Pseudotsuga menziesii | reverse complement strand
TTTTTTTTGGGGGGGGGGGGGTATTTTAAAACAACCACCCCTAAATATATTTTTCAAGGTGGTGTTTTGAAAACCACTCCTACAAGTCATAAGAATTTAAATTTTGGAGGATGTTTGTTAAAAACTACCACCATAAGTCAAATTCTCATGACTTTTAGGGAGGGTTTAAAAATACTACCCCTATCTATTTTCAAGGCGGTGTTTTGAAAAATCCCTTAAAACTAAGGAGAATTGAACTTTTGGATCTGGTAGTGTTATAAAAAACCATCTCCAAAATCCTTGTTTTAGAGACTGTTTTATATATTTCAATTTTTATTGTGGAAGTTGCATGATGTTTTCAGGGTTATATGGGGCACTAATTTATATATAGCAATATTGGTTTATGTTGGAAATATCTCGATTATTCAGAGGGGCTGAATTAGTATTGGGAACTTTTTAACCAATTTATCCTTCACTTTAAATTATGTTATCAACATACATCATTACTTATCATTCATTTATAACATACCATAAACAAAAAGTAAACAATACATAGAACAAAAGGTTTTTACATGGAAACCTAACGGGGACAAAAATCATGGAAACTTATCTTCAAAATTTGAATGTTTAAAAGATAAGCTTGAAGGAGAGTTCTACCCCCTAAATTTTAGAATCCAACATGAAGGGAGATACAACTCCCCAGATGTTCCATCTCCAAATGTAAGTTGAGGCTCTATTAGCCTAAATCATAAATATATATGAGAGAATATAAACCTGTCACAATCACTCCATGTCACTGTCCTTATCACTGCCTAGCTATCACTATCCTTGTCATTGTCTATCATTATCACACACTGTTAGTGTCACCTTGTCACAGTATCACTTACATACCATCATCATACTTCCATATTGTCATCAATAAATCTAGAAACATTTATCCCTTCATGTAGAAAGAATAGCGTAAAACCCTAATTCAAGCCCAAAAAATCAAACCCTGGGTCATGCATAACCCAAGAAAAATAATGACTTTCATCTCCAAAACGTCTCTTTGTGAACATTATGATTCCAAAATTCTCCTCAAGGTGTAGTTCAATCATCCATCCCAAAGTATTTTCACTTTTGATCCCAAAAGTCATCCAAAAACCCTAGGCCATGATTATGACCTCAACAAGAGAGAGAAAACCTTATCATAGTATAGAAAACCCTTATAACAAAAGATATAATCCTTTTAAGTGTTGTATCACATATCCCTTACAATAAGCTTTCAAACTATATAATACTTTTATGATTCCAATACCGCGTGAGAATGTTCTGAAAGTTTCCGTGAATCTTATGCATGTCAAAACCCTAGGTCAAGGTGAAATTTACAACTTCACCTTGTAGAGGAGAGTTGTCATGCAAGGATATAAAACCCAAGATAGATAAAATAACCTTGATAAAAACCTTGCAAAAAAATTTCCTTGATTTCCTCTTGATTGTGCATAAGAAAGTTGCTTGAGTTGCTGTTGAAATGAGGTAAAATGAAGGTGAATTTATACCCTAGAAAGGAGATGTTTAACTTTTCATGAGGTTGGTCTAAAAGTTTGAAAAATACACAATTTATGGACATTTCACCTATATTTATGTGCTCCATCTTGTCCCTTAAACATAGGACCACTTACATACAAAATATTTTACATAAACAAGGAGTTTTTTAGACATGAAGAGGGACTTTGATACCCACATGAGGGGATTTATTTCCATAAACTTGCACATACTTTGTTTGTCACATGGATGATGATTTTTTTTCATATTTTAGATGGTTTGATTCCCTTACTGAATATTTGATTGAACTTTGGCATTGTCCCTTTCTTGTCCTTTGACCTTTGCTTTGTACTAGACCCTTGACATCAATGACATCAACAACAACCTTGTTCAATATTTTATATATAATTTTGACAAATATGAAATTTATAATTGTTGCATGTACCCACACAACACACAACATAGAGGAGGATATTGTTTAGAAATAAAGCATATCATGACCTTTTTAGATTTTATTCAGGACGAAAGCAACTTATAAAGTACATTAATTTTCCTAAAGAATATGTTCCTAATGAAGAAGAAGAAAAAGACACAGAAGACCAAGAATAAGAGTTAAACAAATATGAGAATCAAGTAGACCATTTATTCATTGGATCACATCCTATGTTTCATTTTTTTGCTAAAAAAAACCGTAATTTTATTTTAACGGAGGTGAATAAAATTACATTTTGTAGATGCATTTTCATAGAGATGTTTAGCCATATAGTGGTTGTTACATTACAAAAAATGTCTTTCCAACTTCATGTGAAATTTTACATTTTTTTTACATTAACTAGAGACGTTTGTTGTTCAAGTACATAGAAAAAAGAAAAAATAATAGCTAAAGTTGTCTGCGATGTTGAATAAAAAGAGGTTTTATGATGTTGTAGATTAATGATGGTTGCTATTCAATTTGTTTGCAATGGGAACAAGCCTTCTATGAATGGCCTATGATATAAATCGGTTGGTTCCCCATATTTAAATTCTATAATTTTCCACTGCCTTAGTATCATCCCGAGGTTCTCTTTCGATGGCCCTCTATCCACTTCTTTATTACGTTCCTAGTAGACATGATGACAAGAGAAACTGTGAAAATAACTCTGAATCTTTATTTCCTTAATAATTGGTGTGAATATTAAATTTTGGTATTGTTGTTTTCCCATTTCCTAATTTATCACAAGCATAGAGTCATTGCAAATATTGAGGTCCTTGCATCCTTTCTCAGTGGAAAAATTGATGAGAATTTTAAGGGTCAATAACTCTGCATAATTATATGTTCCCTATCCCAGGCCCATTTTCATCTTGAAATAATGTGAATCACTCAGGTATAAAATGGCTCCCACTCCATGGGATGAATTTTCTCCCTGTGAGACTCCATACAAATAAACCTAAGGCTTCAACTTATCTATCTCTTGTTATTGAATCCTATGGACTCTAGCTAAACCTTTCTCATGGGGAAATAAGGAAAGGATTGTCACACCTTATGATGCAATTTGTTCCTAGACTGATAGTTTTTCTTGAAAAAATCCCTTGTTTCTTGCAAGCTAGATACCCCAAATGATAATAAGATGGAGATATTTGCATTGTTTTAATTCCATTGTATCCAATTAGCTCTGCCATGCCAAATCCTGGGAGGGTTTATTCCAGTTACAATTGAGACCCATGAGCTTATAACATTCTCTCCAAAATGATAGGGATAAAGGATACCATAAAGGGGCATATACATCAACAAAAATAAAATTCCTACCATATTTTGTTATCATAATGCAAGCAACATGATTCATATCATTTTCACTCTAGCTTATGCTCTTACAAAACCAACAATTGGTTGAGAACAATGCTAGCAACATTATTTAGGGCTAAGATAATAAGACTTCCATAAGATCTTGTAGGGCATAGATAGGATCAATTTCTAGAACAATTACCCTAGCTCCAACAACCATTAGGGATACAACACAACTCTTTCTAGCATCTCCATATCCACACACAATAACAACCTTACCAACAATCATCACATTGTTGGCTCTCATTAGGCCATCTAGGAGAGTGTATACATACATATAAGTTATCACCCTGTAAGATAAGAGCACAAGATGGATTCTATCAAATTTAAGATGACCCACATTTCAAGTAGAATAAACAATTAAAAAAATAATTTACAACCCTGGATATAAATCACAATTCTTCAAATCCCACATTACAAACTTCCAATCATGTTCAAACATGTTTCGAAAACCTTGGCGTAAAATATAATAATTAATTAATTGAATATATATTAAGGTACTCAAACTTAATGGCATAAAGCTTATTCTATTGCCACCATGATTTTGACAACATAAAATAATACAATGATGTGAATCTTGTGTACATGACATTAGAAGTACCCTCATATGATATTGATGGATCCCAAGGAACCAATATAAATGATAAATGCAGTGCAACCTATATGGTCTAAAATAATTTTGGAGCATCAAACCCGCCATTGAACACAAAAACTACTATAATACAATATTATGGCTTTGTATTTAGCATCACTTCCAAGTGTATTTTTTGCAAACAAATTCAAGTTAACATAATGCAACTTATGATGTTAAAGGAAGTGTCAGGTTGTGCATAAAAAAATTTGTCATCAAGAATTTTTGTTAGGATTAATTAATCCTCGCTTTAACACTTAGTCTAATTATCAATTTTCCTAGATTAGGAGGTCTTCATCACTTCACTAGTGCATGGAGGACACACCTAGGGTCCAACTACCAGGCTACCACTTATTGCACCTCTTTGCATGATTTTAAGAGTCTCAAGGGCCAATCCCTATAATTTAGGAACCCGCTCTGAGTGCCACTAGTAGTATTCTTTAGTTGACCTTGGTAGGTATTTAGTTATATTCAATTATCTCTGATTATCATCAGTTATCTCACTCTCAGTTATCTTAGCACCAGTTTGTATGATTTAAGGGAGTGTGGGAACCTTTGTTCACCTACCCTCTTTAGTTAGCTGAATGTAGAATGAATCAGTTATCCAAAGTTGCATTAGTGAGCTCTAGTAGTGATTTCTCCCACTTGATTTAGCACCGGATTCAATTTGAGTTGGTGAATTCGAATCTTATCCAAGGCATTCGAATTCGTCATGTTATATGACTATTGTATTACAGATACATTAATGATAATCAGTGCAATGATATTCTAAATTTTTTTTCCTCATGTGTGTGTAATTTCTGCCATGAATCTATTGATTAGTTTACATTGAATCGTGGATTATTCTACAACCTTCTTTTCATATTGATTTCATTCAGGTGTGAGGATCCATACTTCACTAAAATTAATATGGTACCAGATCAGGTATTCAGACCAGCAACAAACCTCAGAAACTTCCATTGTTGCACCATAAGCAATTCAGTTTCACATAAATCCTGGAATTATTTCCTTGCTCCCTCTAGAGTCTATCCAGGCATGATGCACCCAGAGAAAGAGCACATGTCAAATTTGATAGTGTTTGATCTAGTTTGCTAGTGAATTGAAGTGTTTTGCTATTTTTTGTAGGTACATTCAAATATTTCTTGAAGAATTTGTTGTTCTGGAAGCTGTGAAATGGAGAATTCAGTAGCTCTGGCTCCCATAATCCTTACAGCCTGCAATTACCTTGATTGGAGGGAAGATATGTAGAATTTCTTATGTAACAAGGGTTTGTATAGGATCACCATGGGAAGATAAGTCAAACCCCAACAATATATTAAAAAAAAAAGTGTTTGAATAAGCTTGATGAAACTTTTGGCTTCATGTGCATCCACATCTCCACGGAGTTGTTGTTTGATCTTGATGGAATCAAGACTCCAAAAGAAGTATGGGATAAGTTTGATTACTTGTTTGGAAAACAAGATGAGGTGAGGGGTCATATCCTAGAGAATGAGTTGGTAGCACTACAAACTAGTAACTTTGAAAAAATACATCAATTCTTCACTAAATTTAAATCCCTTGTCATGTAATGCAAGCAGTGCAGGATTGAGAAGAAGGATGATCATCTAGTGCTCTCCATTCTGAGAAAACCGGGAGTAGAATTCTTAGTGTTTGTGTATACTTTCCAATCAAGGAGACTGACAAATCCAAATTGGTGAATTCCATCCCTCGATTCCTTCACAGAGTCACTAATCTAGGAACAAGATAAGATGATTCATATGGGAGATCTCAAAGCCTCCAAGAATCAGTCCCTCTTAGATGGAGAGACTAAGACTGCATAAGAAAAGGGGAAGCAAAGAGGGGAAGAGAAGACAAACACTAATTTAAATCCAAATAATAAGTATAACCCTTCAGATGGAGCCTCTGGTTCCAAGAAAGACAAGCACACAAAGTTTGACAAAGCTAAGTGTTATTACTGTAAGAGAGGATTTCATCCAGAGAACCAATGTATGAAGAAGAACATTGACCAGATGTCTAAGCTCCTTGAACAAAACAATATTTCCCTTCCTGAAGGAGCAAAGAATTTTGATGCTAGTAACAAGACAAAATAACATGAGAGGTGCCATGCTTTGAAGGCAGGATTCACTTAGTCAAAGGCCTATCTCATTGATTATAGAGCTTCCAACCACATGGTTTCCTAGAAATAATCATTCACCTCTGTGGATCTCTCTGGAGGACCCAGTATCCAAATGGGATATGATTCACAAATACAAGTTTTTGGGAAAGGCTCCATTAAAATTTGTTGGGCCCAGAAATGGCCCCTTTTGACCACCCTTAATTACCTCTTTTTATTCTATCCTACCCCATTGAGCATGCCAAATAAACGTTTTACCTCCACTCTACTCTTCAAACCAACAAGGTATGATTGGTCATTGTTTTATTTTATTAATACTTATGATTGTGATAATTAAGGCTTCATATCTGTCAATGCGCTAACATATTATGGTTTATAAAGGTATTTTGAGATATATGGACTACAAGAAGACCGGGCTGAACATGGTACGAAAATGATGGGCATTCATCGCTCAAGCTGATCCCCATCCATCCTATCATTATGCAAGGAATGCGGTTCCAGTGTGATATCCCAAGCAAAGATGTGCAAAGGTAGCTATAATAGAATGCATTACACTTGGAGGTCAACAGTGCACTGCTTCTCGTGTATAGCTGTAATCTAAGGATATCATCACTCCTGGGGCGATTAACAGTTTCCCTATATTTCCTATTTTTCATCCTGCCACGTTTGTAACATTTGTTGTCATTTAGGGCGCCTGAAGATTAGAGATCTTCATGGCTGCCCCATAATAGGGATAGGATGTTATGATTTACATTGTATAAATATGGAGAATTGTTTCGAACCAGGGGTTTTTGAACATATAATCAATTCATTGTATTAGCTGTGGGGAGGAATTGTGTAATCGATCTGTCTGTTAAAACAAGGAGTTAATTAAGATCTAAAGGATTTTGCATGTGTTTATCCAGCATCTCTGTGTGAAGGCTGGGCCCGCCTTCCACAGGGATCATTGCGTTAAATTAGGCATTTCAATTATTTTTTTGTGTGATGTTATGTTAATTTTATTTCTTTGTAGGAAGCTGTAACAAGTTGTGGATTTACAGTGTGTTGTGATTGCATCTCTTGGATATCTGTAGTGGCATGGTGTGACAGTCGACTGAGTAGGTAATTATTCCTCATGCAAATTGTGTGGTAACTATAACAGCTCTATTCATCCTTAGATATTTTAGTTGTTGTTTCCATGAATCTTTGCGGCTTGTCTCTTATTTTTATGATTGTAGAACTTCATTCCTGTACTTCAAATTCATAGAACAGCTGAACTCAATTTCTGTATTTTGAATCTCTAGAATAATGTTCAATTTATGTCTTTGGATTTCTAGAATAATCAGATTAAGATAGTTGGGTTAATCGTTAAGTGGGTTGAAACAAAATTTCCCTTTTTTTGCAAGTGTAATCTAGATGTGACTTTCATCTTTCCATTCTTAGATCGAGAACAACAGAAGGTAATTATGATTGCATTCCTTAGAAGGTAACTAGATTAATTATATTCTTGGGATGAACATATCCGAACAGAGGATAGGATTGTTCAATTATAGTAATTGCGTGTTTAAGCATATATTGTGCATGTTATCCTTGAAATACAAGACTTCCCTGGGTTGAAAATAAATATTGTACACTCTGTATGTTAGTTGTAATTCACTTGCATATTGGGTGCCCAACAAAATTGAGCATGGATAGTTCCAGAATGTGCTCTATGTTCCCTCTCTGGAAGAAAACATGTTATTTGTATACCAGATGACACATACTGGCTCTCCCAAGAGAGTCACATTTGATCCTAACATATGGGAGATTTCAGAAGTCTCTATTGGACATCTGATAGTGAAATGAGTTTCTAATCATGCCTTCAAGGTATATGAGTTTTCTCAAATTATTCTTAATTCATATCCTAGTGCCTTATTGTCTCATGCCAATAACACCAGCAAGTTGTGGCATGAAATATTTGGCCACCTGAACTTCAAGTATTTTCAGCAGCTACATAATGAAAAGATGGTTGAGGGATTTCCTCTCATCAAATCCTCTAAAGGAGTGTGGACTGGTTGCTTGGTAGGGAATAATATAGAGAAAAGGATGAGGTTGGGAAGGAAATAAGAGTTTCCTCCACATTATATCTAATTCACAGTAATATATTTGGATTGATGCCTACAACATCTAAGAATGGATCCAGATATTTTCTGACCTTCATTGATGATTGTTCAAGGTATTGTTGGGTATACTTTTTGTAGCGGAAGTCTGAGGTATTTGAGACCTTCAAAATATTCAAATCCTTGGATGAGAACACCCTCGAAAATAATATCAAAGCACTTAGATATGATAATGGTGGTAAGTATGTTAAAAGATAATTTCAACAACTTTGTGCATCAGCAAGCATTCAAATGCAACACTCATTCCCATACACACCACAACATAATGGTGTATCTGAGAGGAAGAACAAATCCTTGAAAGAGATGGCTACATGCCTTCTAGAATCCAAAAGTATTCATCCATATATGTGGGCCAAGTCAGCCAATTGTGCTTCGTACATCCAGAACATGGTGCCCCACAATTCAGTGATTGGGCCTACTTCTTTCAAAGCTTTGATGGGACATAATCCCAATGTCTCACATATGAGAGTTTTTTGCTCCAAAGCATGGGTCAGAATTCCCACTAACAAGAGAAAATCCTTACAAGCACATAGTAGTGAATACATGCTGCTGGGATATGCAGATGATTCTAAGTCATAGAATCTGATGGTCCTTGCAGCCAAAAAGTGTTTCATAGAGTGCAGTGTGCAATTTGAAGAAGATGAGGTGCATGATCCACAAACAGTCAAAGAAGAAGAAGGTATATTTTCTCATTCATTTCCATTTGCAAATGGTAAAAACACTTTATAATACATACATAAAAAGATAATCACTACAAAAAATTCATTAAGATCCCGTTATAAAAATTGAATTAGAAAAAGAAATCCACCCCCAAAACTTACATTTCAAAGTTAAAAACAAATATTATATATTTTTATTCCAAAAAAATTGCTTCCCATAAAAGCAAGATGTTTTAAGTTTAGTTTCATTGAAAAGAGCTTAATATTGTATTTGTTGTGCACATGTCGTAAAATTGTCGATGAGATCTCTTGATTCATTTTCAATCAAACGAACTCTTCATGGAGTATATTTTATGTTGGATGAAATGAACTTTTTTATAATACTTGGAAACTTTTCTTGGATTTTATAATTTTACAAAACTTTGGTCACTGCTAAATTTTATTTTTCCTCAACTATTCACATTACGTGAAGAGTTTGAATTTGGTAAATATTATTGAGCATGAATTGTACTATATGTTGACCCTTTTGTGCTATATTGGTAAATTATGTCATTATCAAATCCAATGTTGTTCCTTTTGGTGTTTTATATGCTCTTATGTCTTCTTGGTTTGTAATGTCACTTGTTGGCAGCTCATGTATTATGGTTTATAATCTTGTTATAGTTGGTTTATGGTAGCCACACCTTTGAGGTGATTTGATAAATGTCGCTTAGTGGGAATCTTGGTATTGCATTGCTAAGATTCTATCCATTATGGGTGTTCTATTAGAGTTATCATTTGCCAGTGTTTTTAGCACTTAATATTGAAAAGTTAAACCCATTTTTTTGTTTGTATGGCTAGCTTTGTTGTGACTAGCTTGCCTATTATGATGCAAGTCCTAGAAGTACAGATAGCTTGGGACATAAACATATTTAATTAACATGTCCTGACAATATGATATATCTACACATATCAAATCATCAAATTATGATTTCAAAGATTATTACTTGTTTTAAGCCTCTACAAGAGAAACTATTAGATTTTAAAATGAGTCCTACAATGTTTACCTTGCAATGAACAATATTAATTAGTATGGGTGTGATGACAGAGTGCATGATATTGAGGGAACACTAATGAAATAATGGCTTCCAAGAATATTTAACTCTTTCTATGGTTAGTCCAAGTGAGATGTTGGAACATCACTTTGATAGCTTGAATGGTAGAAGAACTTCTCAGTTCTTCTTTAGCTTTATGTAGCTTTTGAATGCTCTTGTTTTGTCACTTTCTGATTATGATTGGCTTAATGAGTTGTATTTTAACATTCTATTGAGACAACCACCATCCTTGATAATTCCATGTTGATATCTATGACGCATGATGGTACTTGTAGTGCTCTGCCTAACGAGTAGAGCACTCAGTCCATTTCACTGTGATGTTCTCTATCTTAAGCTCATTCGGAGTTAGTTTTTAATAAAATCAAGACATTTTAAATCATATTACAGGTTTATATCCATGTCTGTACTATTATTTTTATAAACATATGAATGTACAATTATGAACTGTAAACATATTAAAGTAGAAATAGGAGCTGTACATGTTTGATCAACTTCATGAATTTTTTTGTAAATCAGACAATAATACCATGCAAAAATTTAGTATCTAATTACCTGGAATTGAAATACCTGGAACCAGCAGTAGTAGTAGATCCAAGAGTTTGTTGTAGACCTTGTAGGCTCCTTCCTCTTTCAGCTTTCCATCCAAGCCTTTATTAACAAAATGATGTGCCACCCTGCCGACCAACTCTCATCATGTTCTGGCCCTAGGAAACCCATGGATTTCCTAGCCCTCAATCCCAGAGACCAATAATACCGAAAAAAATCTTCCTTTCCATTCTATATCTTTCTTCATTTCCACCCATTTCTTAGTCATTTACAGATATTCTCGTCCTTGAGTTATCCCCCTCCTCAAGTTTTTCCTGAGTCATTTTTTGTTTCACTGATGCAGAGTCTATTTCCCAGAAAGAAAATCCTCCCTCATTTCTCTTTGATACCTCCCCTAAATACTCATTCCCCCCCCTACTTTCTTCCACCTTGCTCCACCTCCTTTCCCCAAAACACTTCATTCACCTACCTCTTTCAGTTTTGGATGCTAGTAAATTATTATAATCATGACTATATATTTATTCATTCAATTGTCCTTATCTCGAGCATCCGAATAGTTAAGGTTATTTAAGTTAAATTGAATAAGTTGGTTGTCTGGCATTTATTAATTCTTGGAATGTTCACCCTTGGTCACTCACGGGATGGCGGTTTAATAGCTAGTCCTATTCAAATCAATATGTGAAATAAAATAATAATTTAGTAATTATCTTGTGTACAGGTGAGTATCTTAATTGTTTTACTTGATCCGGAATCCGATGTTAGTAATCATAGTAATAAGTATTATTATAAAATCAATCATGTCATATCTTGATGGTTATATTCCCATTTTAATATACATGTTTAACCTACATGGAATCATTTGGTGTATTTGGTTAATAATTATTTTACTCGAGTTATTTCCACTTGGGTTTAATTGAACAATTGACTACATTTACCACAAGAGCCTAATAATAACAAAATTATAATAATAATTCTTTAATTAATTAATTGACTATGTTTAACACAAGATCTTAATAATCATCATAATAATAATAGAAATAATTGTCTAATTAAACTATCGGTCATGTTTACCACAAGAGGCACTTATTAATAATAATCATAATAATAATAATAATAATAATAATAATAATACCATTAATAATAATTATAATTAAAGACATTTTATAGTTGTTTGTTTTTAATCACAAGTATCATAGTCATGAGCATGTTATCTCTAGATTGTAAATGAACAATGTTTAAGTCTACGCACGACAACGTTCTGAGGATTATTCTAATTTACGACACTTGATTACTTACGTATTACAGTGTTCACCTATCATTAATGAATATGTTAACTTAACATTCATTATTCTATTAACATATTTACCAATGAAAACCTATACCATTAGTGATCGTGTTGAGTATTGGTACGCTGATATTGGTATACGTGTGCAAAGTGTGCATGCATGGCCAGTGCATGCATAGATCATACACGTACTATAAGAAAACATCATATATCATATAATAATAATAATAATAATAATAATAAAGATAACAAAATAATAATGATTCACATAGATAGGACATTCATGGATACAATACATAACAATTGCAAATACCTAACCGAATTAACATACAAACATGTAATCTTTTAGCGTCATCAATCATTAATTATTAATGAATTAAGTTATAACATCGTTATATTTTTAGATTCATTACTCAATAAATTATTTTCAAGGAAGAGACACCTACTACTACTAATCTTGGTGTCGTAGATCCCTCCTGACCCAACACAGTACTAGATATAACATCCTCCCATCCTAACCTACGTCCGCACCCTCCCTATCCTTCCTCTGCTAGTATAGAAGTGGATGTCAGCTTCACTGACCTGACCACATAAGAACTTGAGAGCGATAGCGTCGGCTGAACAGCGGACCTGGCCTCTCCTAGCAGGAATCCGACCGTCGTCATCACAACAACATGGGGAGCGTGTCTCAGTACGACGCTCCCATGACCTCGGGTACCTGACCGTCGTCATCACAACAACATGGGGATCGTGTGTCAGCACGGCCCTCCCACGACCTCGGGTATCATAGAAACATAGGGTGGAACACATTCATCCCTCTCAACATCCTGGGTCTATATACTCTATCAAAAACATACTTTGCTACTATCGAGATTATTGGTCTGTGTCATCGTATCATCAATTTTGGTAATCAAGGCTCTTCTACAGAAATCGGTACTATACCACACTTCATATAAAGTATCCATTTATTACATAGCCCATGTGTCCTGCAGATTAGTACTTTGAAAACATACATTCATAATAATATCTCCATTCAATCATCAGTTGGTGCATATTATCAACAACATTTCCTTTCATTGTATAACTCATTGAATTGATCACATCATGGGTCGATATCCATGTACCACATCATATATATTAATTACATTTATCAATGATGACAATTAAACATACACTGTCTTTATGAATAAAGGAATATCATGATAACTATAACATAGTAACCTCACGAACATAATCATAACATCATAATCAATGTATCAACATAAGCATAGTAACATCTTAGACATAGTAGCAACATCTATTATGTCATAAATATGGTTTACTCAGTCGAACTGAGTCCTACATTTACTAAGAAAACAAAATGCAACATGTCGATATGTCTAGTCAAATGTGGCCAATACATATACTCACCCTTCAGGAAACTTCGTCCTGAAGTTATGGTCAAAATAGTGAGGAAGGTATCAATGCATAGTCTCTATGTCATCCTAGTTAGGAGAACTGAGGGTATACCTATCCTACTAATCTTTAACTTGACCAAACCCGTCAATGTTATATTTCTAGTTTTACTTATTTTATCCCATGATATGTGTTTTTATAATTAACGAAAATTTTGATCAATCCTTCTATTGAATCATAATATTATATCCAGAATCCCTAAAGTTTATAATCAATCCCTAAAGTTTATAATCAAGTACTATCCACCTTAACATCCTACTTCTTACCTCTTATTCAATATCCCTTAAGTTACATCATGCGATAGGTCTACTTGTCATACACAAAGTTTTTGTTATTTTTATAGCTTGTATATATTAATCCAACTTAGCATGAAATGATCATTAGTTTTCAAATGAAGGCCTTAGAACTCATAGTTGTATTCACTCAACACACAATTACCAAATTGATCCTTAAGGTGAGCATACCTCTCTTAGGGGAAGAAGGTCCAATATGTATTTTAAATTTTAAGGTCGGACATTATTATTTCCTTATTCATGTTAAGCAATTGTATCAATGAAAATAAGGGTATTGTAACGATCATTAAATTAGGAGAACTATTATTGTTTACAAGGTGTTCATGACTATACCTTATCAAAATGCAATTTTATCAAGTTCAATCTAATATAGTATGAAGGGAAACCATTTCTCCTTGAATTTGTATTACTTATTTTATCACATAGATGTTACTATATTGTATTTGACATTTGTACAATATCAAAATGCAATTTTATCAAGTTCAATCTAATATAGTATGAAGGGAAACCATTGCTCCTTGAATTTGTATTACTTATTTTATCACATAGGTGTTACTATATTGTATTTGACATTTGTACATGAAGTTGGTTGGCTCTTCGAGGCTCTTGAATGCATTCGTTTACCATAGACTCATACCATTGTTGAATTTGATTGTACTATTCCACATGGTGTTTCACCTAATTTTTTTTTCTCTCTTTTTTTTTTAAACTACAACCTTTATATTATATGTATATTGTTTCAACTCTTGCATTAATTTATATATTTAGTTAACATTTTTGAAATAAATCGCACATTATCTTAACACATTTTTAAGAAGAATTCAGCCCCACGAGTCTTGATATATACCTATTCATATTACAATGCAATTTTATATCAGATACAAGCTCACTCTTTTCTAGAATGCAATCCCCTCATGTTCCCCATGAATTTCAACCTACCGTGTCTATATACCTTCTTCATACAACTGAACAATTCTATAGGCCTTTTGGATCATTATTTATATCTAATTATATCCCTTAAAGGAAATAGAAATTCCCCTATTGGACTTACTAAAACCATTCACATAAACTCTACATAACACACATGACTAGTCATTATGGCATGCATTCCCGTCCTATTCTNCCTAAGGTTAATGGAATGGGTTAGGGTTTAGTTGGTCTTAAACGTAGTTAGGATTAGGAGAGGGCTAAAACATAGGGCGTTTATCCTCTTCCACTCGTATAGGTGATAATTTATGGCTGAACACCTGTTGTAGAGTAAATTAATGCACGCAATCTCCAAAATTGCATGGCAATATATAAAAAAAAAACTTAGGTATTTTACTCACTAGCACAACCACAAGTAAAGTTGTAGGTGAATGCCAATAAGCACAACCAACCACTTATTTTTAGTTGTTTTTTGAATATATTTATCTATTAAACAAAGGCTAAAATATACAATTGAATACCAGATTGCTATAGTTAATATAAGCACAAAAACAAATACTAATTGATAAACAAAACAAAAACAAATTGTGACACCTCTTTTTATTTTTTATTTTTTTATTTTTTTTACCACCCTTAAATCCTTTTCTTTAATAACCCTTAAATATTAAATCTTAATCTAAGATGCATTTAAGCATAACAAAATAATATCTAAATGCCTATCGGCATAATTATTTAAAAACTAAGTGGCATTATAACCTTTTTACAGAATATT
>LPNX010502894.1:22358-57602 GCA_001517045.1 Pseudotsuga menziesii | reverse complement strand
TTCAATTAATTTTAATATGTTACAAATTTAATGATAAAATATCAATTCACAAGTACTTACCAAAAATAATATAAATCTAGTTTTAAAAACGGAGGCGCCTGTGAAATGACGGAGGCGTGACAGTGGCTTCCATTTTACGCTACCTTAGAAGACCAAGACGTCTAGTATTTTTACGAATTCTATCACTAAGAAAGACATCTCATATTTTTAGACATCTCATCTTTTTACCAACTCAATTGCCCATCAAAGAGTAAGGGAAAGCCCAACCGAAGCATAACGGAAGGGCAGTGGTAATCGATAAGATTTGACGGAGGAATATTTTCTTTTTAAATTTATTCAATGTAATTTTGGAGCTTTAGAAGGAAGGCAGCTTAATAATTCCAAGGAATCCATAGTTAAATGAAAGTCTAGATAAATTAAATACGAATCTGTGTTCTGGGGCTTAGAAGGAAAGGCATCTTAAGCTGGAGCTTGCCAAGAAGGCACATACAACCACTCCACTCTCACCAGTTTTTTTTTTGGTCACATCATTGGACAAATTTATTTCCAGCTAATAAGTACTGTAAAATATTATATTCTACATATTAAAAGATATACAACCGATAACTGAAATAACCAAAATAAATTCCTTTTTTTTTAAATAAGAGAACAATTGAAATCACTGTAATCATCAATTTAGCACGTTTTGGAAACTAAACACACAACCAACAATAAGCAAAAATTACTGTCGTCAATAGAATTGCAACACACGGCCGAATTGAATAAGTCAATGCTACTCAACACATACACAGAAAAATGGATGAAATCAAACTCTGAGCATCAATATCACAATGCATGGAGAGGAAAACGGATAAAACAAACTCTGGGACTCTAAGAGCCTTGCTAATTTATTTCTCAGGACCCTTGTGCTCTAAGAGCATCGCAGACTGTGCTAATTAAAAGCATGGGAAAGCATGCATGAATGGATGCAAAAAGAAATTATCAGATACTATGCAATACAGCCAGTTCCTAGCTTGTGCAACAACAACTGTAGTGGAAATATTAAATGAACCCTAACCTTGAACAAATTTTATGAGAGACGCATTAGAGAAACCCTAGGCCTCATACTTGAACAACCACAAACGAACAAATATACTTTAATCATTAGAATTAGCTAGGCATTTGAGAACTTTCACCTATAAACCAGTGGACATTCATGTGGAAGATTGAAACTAAATGCTAGGCATCAAAAGAAAGAGTGAGGAAGATTCAAAACCTGGACTCTTAGAATTGTCACCTCTTCCCAATTCCTGCAACGCGAATGGACTACCTTTGATGATGGATCGAGCAACTGATTTGCTATTTATTTTCCTATAAACACAAACACTATCCCTTAAAGCCCAGGAATTTGGCTGAGAAAGAATCAACCGATCCTCTCTATTTTCGAAGGAGGGGCGTGCCCTCTATTTAAAAGGGTTTTTCAAGAGGATATTTTGAAGGGAAGCCATCTGTCTGGGTGGTGTAGCTGGTTATCACGTCAGCCTTTAATCCACGCTCGAGCCTTCCACCACACAATGTTTCGAACCTCTTCGCATGCAACCCACGTGGTGTGTAATTGGAGGCTCAATGAGGTGGGTGAGGTGGGTATTGGTAAGGTTGGGTGCGTCGGTGTGTTTGATGAGGTAGCCTGGTGTCAACTAGATTATCTATTGCAACACTCCACAATCGATACGTGGTAGTGGAGGCAGCTCACACGCCTTCAACCTGGCAGAAGTAGATGAAGCTAACTACTGCCACACAAGGAATATCCATGAGTCCTCAATATTGCTTTTAAGTGCAATTCAAAATTTAATTAATTAAATTAAGGTTCTTGGGATAGTTGTTCAAACAAAATTTACATAAATAGATAATAAATTTTAAAATAAATAATAATACACTAACCAAGCGTGCATGCTTGCCACGCATCTATCTTCTAGGTTGTCCTAAAACACTAAAATAATGACCATGGACGACAAACAAAACCCTACTCTTAGCCTTTTGTTAGTCATTTCCTCCTAATTTTTTTTTTTGAGTGATCTCTGCAACTTATCTTCTTCATAAGGTAAAGATATTTTCACCACCATTTCTTTGGAACCATTTAGCGACTCTCATCCTCACTTCATGGCTGCTTCGAGGTACTTGACCTTTTGCACATCTACGTCTGCGTATTAGCTCCTCCTTTTTTTTTCCAGGTGCGGTTTGTGGCAGAACCGGTAGAGAATTAGGGTGGTTGAATGGTTGTAATATATTATGTGGTCAGGTCGAGCTAGAAATGGTAAAACACTTTTTGATGCACTGTGCAGCCTATGCACACATCAGAGAAGCGTCAAAAGCTCAAATCAGCTGCCAGGAAGAAGTTTTTCAGGAAGAAGCAGTAGGGACTACAACAACCGTGGCAGTGAGAAATAGTTTGGGAATAGTAGGTCTATATCGCCATTAAATACTTGCTTTAGGGAATAGTTTGGGAAAATGAATTAGTGGGTGTCTCACTAACAGAGTTTTGCTGCAAGGGAAAATGGCACAGGCAGTGATGAGTGGATCAAGGCTATGTCACAGTACACAAACCTGTGCTGCCCAGAAGAAGAATTCAGTGCATGAGAAACTGAGTTCATCTAGACTGTTATGCGGAAGGATTGGGGTATTTCAGAGGAAGAAGGTAGAACAGCAACGGCTTCAACAAACAAGGTTTACAATCCATGCTACCAGCGTGCAAACCAAGAGAGTGCCTAGGCCGAGGCACGAGGTATTTCCAGCATCCCCTGAAGGCCTTGTGGAGGATGGTAAGGACAAATTTATAGATGAGGAAGGTTTACAGGCTGAAGAAAGTCAGCTGGCATATGGACAAAACCAAGTGTACAACGAAAGACCAAAATTGTATGCACAATTGGTCCTTCTACATGCACTCCTGAAATGATACATAAACTTGCTGAGGAAGGGACGAATGTTGCTCGTCTGAATATGTCTCACGGAGATCATGCATCTCATAAGAAAGTTATCGACCTTGTGAAAGAATATAATGCTCAATCAGCAGACAATGTCATTGCTATTATGTTGGATACCAAGGGTCCTGAAGTTAGGAGTGGAGATTTACCGCAACCTATCATGCCTGGAAAGGGCCAAGAGTTCATTTTCACAATTAAAAGAGGAGTGGGGTCAGAAAAATGTGTGAGCGTGAATTATGATGGTTTTGTGAATGACGTTGAAAAAAAAAGGGGAACACACTTCTCGTCGATGGATAAATGAGTTACTTTGAAGGCGCGGGAGGAGCTTTGGCTGGAGACATTGCTTACAGGATCACGACAGAGGGCAAGGACACTGCAGATACTGTGTATGCACTTCTCCACATACGACTCTTTTTCCCTACAAGACTTAGATATACAATTACATGCTCTTTTTTTTTTCAATATATAGAAAACTGCCATTAGATTATAGACTGAATGGAATATAACATTTTTGCTACCTAAATCTAAATACTTCTATACTGCCATTGGAGTCTAGACTGAAAAGAATACATTTATTATGCAACCTAAATCTAAATACTTATAAACTTTATTATTTATTTATTTTCCCTATTCTATATTAGATATATTTCAAATCCTTTCTTATTCTACTGCTATTAGTCTCCAGCAATACCAGCATCCCCATTGCTTACAGTTATTAGTTTTTATTTGACATTAGTTCATCTTATTCTTCCCTTTTGTTCAAACTTTAGAGACATTATCTTAGCAAACACTAATTTTGTGTCAATTCATTTGTGAAAGAACAACTTATTTAGTCATCTTCTTCTTCCTCTTCCCTTTCTTTCCTACCTTGGACTTCTGTTATATATTGTATTTAGTTATGTCCAGTTTAATATCTTGTTATGAAATTAAATGCTATTTGTGCACAGTGAAAAAAAAAACTGATGATGGAATCAAGGTATTTATCAACAAAATATATTTTATTTGGTGCCATCTACAGAAGCTTGGTCGTGATGTAAACATTGACAAAACCATGTATGATGTAGCCATCTCTGTTGGGAACCAGTTGCTGTATTACTAGCCCCTTTTGTTTGTTTGAGAATAAAGGACCTGTTATTTCCCAAATTTATCCCTATTGTATGTTAGCAATTGCTTATACATTGTTTCAATTCTCTACAACTAAATGCTCACATAAATCTAGGATTTTGGATTTTGAATTTGTATTCAACTGAGTTGTTCAAACTACACATTTGGTGGCAGGGATTGCAATAACATGGAAGATCCAGATGGGACGCTGGCTAGTGTCGCCCAATGCATCGAACAATTGCGAAATACGGCGTCAGCAGTGCAAGAAAAGGAAAATTCATTGAAGCAATTATTGGATCTGATTAATACATGTGAAAATGCTTTCAGTGTTGTTGGTGCCCATTCTCAAGCAGTGGCTATTTTAGTCTCTCTCCTTAGATTGGGATCTCTTGGAGTGAAAATTCATGCTGCTACAGTTTTGGGATCTCTCTATAAAGAAGAGGAATTAAGGGTCAAAGTTTTACTTGGAGGGTGCATCCCACCTTTGCTTGGTCTTCTCAAGTCTGGTTCAACAGAAGCTCAATTGGCTGCAGCAAAAGCAATACGTGCAGTCTCCCAAGGTGCTGCAAAGGATAATGTTGGTTCAAAAATTTTCTCAACTGAAGGTGTTGTTCCCATGGTCTGGGAGCAGCTCCGGACAGGCCTTAAGATTAGGAAATATGTAGATGGCCTTCTTACAGGAGCGTTGAAGAATCTTTGTAGTGATACAGAGGGTTTTTGGCCAGCAACGATAGGAGCAAGAGGTGTGGATATCCTAGTAAAATTACTAACAAATGGGCACCCTATTTCTCAAGCAAATGCATGTTTTCTTCTAGCCAGTATGATGTTAGTAGAACAGTCCGTTTTCCCCCAGGTTTTGCAAGCTGGAGCTACTAAGCAGCTTCTTAAACTTTTGCAACCTGCAAATGAAGTCTTTGTTCAAGCAGAGGCTGTTGGTGCTCTCAAAGCTCTCGGAAATCTGTAGGTAAAATTTTAGTTTTGATTTATCTTCCATATAAGGTTTATTTTTCTCCTAGAGGGCCCCTTTAGGTTCCAGTTTTAGAACCTAGGGCTCTAATACCATCTATAGTGCTCTGCCTGATGGGTAGAGCACTCGGTCCATTTCACTGTGATGTTCTCTATCTTAAGCTCATTCTGAGTTAGTTTTTAATAAAATCAAGACATTTTAAATCATATTACAGGCTTATATCCATGTCTGTACTATTAGTTTTATAAACATATGAATGTACAATTATGAACTGTAAACATATTAAAGTAAAATAGGAGCTGTACATGTTTGATAAACTTCATGAATTTTTTTGTAAATTAGACAATAATACCATGCAGAAATTTAGTATCTAATTACCTGGAACCAGCGGTCGTAGTAGATCCAAGAGTTTGTTGTAGACCTTGTAGGCTCCTTCCTCTTTCAGCTTTCCATCCAAGCCTTTATTAACAAAATGATGTGCCACCCTGCCGACCAGCTCTCATCATGTGCTGGCCCTAGGAAACCCATGGGTTTCCTAGCCCCCGAGCCCACAGACCAATAATACTGAAAGCAACTTCCTTTCCATTCTATATCTTTCTTCCTTTCCACCCATTTCTCAGTCATTTACAGATATTCTCGTCCTTGAGTTATCCCCCTCCTCAAGTTTTTCCTGAGTCATTTTTTTTTCACTGATGCAGATTCTATTTCCCTGAAAGAAAATCCTCCCTCATTTCTCTTTGATACCTCCCTTAAATACTCATTCCCCCCCTACTTTCTTCCACCTTGCTCCACCGCCTTTCCCCAAAACACTTCATTCACCTACCTCTTTCAGTTTTGGATGCTAGTAAATTATTATAATCATGACTATATATTTATTCATTCAATTGTCCTTATCTCGAGCATCCGAATAGTTAAGTTTATTTAAGTTAAATTGAATAAGTTGGTTGTCTGGCATTTATTAATTCTTGGAATGTTCACCCCTGGTCCCTCACGGGATGGCGGTTTAATAGCTAGTCCTATTCAAATCAAAATGCGAAATAAAATAATAATTTAGTAATTATCTTGTGTACAGGTGAGTATCTTAATTGTTTTACTTGATCCGGAATCCGATGTTAGTAATCATAGTAATAAGTATTATTATAAAATCAATCATGTCATATCTTGATGGCTATATTCCCATTTTAATATACATGTTTAACCTACACGGAATCATTTGGTGTATTTGATTAATAATTATTTTACTCGAGTTATTTCCACTTGGGTTTAATTGAACAATTGACTCATTTACCGCAAGAGCGTAATAATAACAAAATTATAATAATAATTGTTTAATTAATTAATTGACTATGTTTAACACAAGATCTTAATAATCATCATAATAATAATAGAAATAATTGTCTAATTAAACTATTGGTCATGTTTACCACAAGAGGCACTTAATAATAATAATAATAATAATAATAATAATAATAATACCATTAATAATAATTATAATTAAAGACATTTTATAGTTGTTTGTTTTTAATCACAAGTATCATAGTCATGAGCATGTTATCTCTAGATTGTAAATGAACAATGTTTAAGTCTATGCACGACAACGTTCTGAGGATTATTCTAATTTACGACACTTGATTACTTACGTATTACAGTGTTCACCTATCATTAATGAATATGTTAACTTAACATTCATTATTCTATTAACATATTTACATATGAAAACCTATACCATTAGTGATCGTGTTAAGTATTGGTACGTCGATATTGGTATATGTGTGCAAAGTGTGCATGCATAGATCATACATGTACTATAAGAAAACATCATATATCCTATATAATAATAATAATAATAATAATAATAATAATAAAGATAACAAAATAATAATGATTCACATAGATAGGACATTCATGGATACAAGACATAACAATCGCAAATACCTAACCGAATTAACATACAAACATGTAATCTTTTAACATCATCAATCATTAATTATTAATGAATTAAGTTATAACATCGTTATATTTTTAGATTCATTACTCAATAAATTATTTTCAAGGAAGAGACACCTCCTACTACTAATATTGGTGTCGTAGATCCCCCATGACCCAACACAATACTAGCTATAACATCCTCCCATCCTAACCTACGTCCGCACCCTCCCTATCCTTCCTCTGCTAGTATAGAAGTGGATGTCGGCTTCACCGACTTGACCACATAAGAACCTGAGAGCGATAGCGTCGGCTGAACATTGGACCTAGCCTCTCCTAGCAGGCATCCGACCGTCGTCATCACAACAACATGGGGAGCGTGTCTCAGCACGGCCCTCCCACGACCTCGGGTACCCGACCATCGTCATCACAACAACATGGGCAGCGGGTCTCAGCACGGCCCTCCCACGACCTCAGGTATCATAAAAACATAGGGTGGAATACATCCATCCCTCTCAACATCCTGGGTCTATATACGCTATCAAAAACATACTTTGCTACTATCGAGATTATTGGTTTGTGTCATCGTATCATCAATTTTGGTAATCAAGGATCTTCTACAGAAATAGGTACTATACCACACTTCATATAAAGTATCCATTTATTACATAGCCCATGTGTCCTGCAGATTAGTACTTTGAAAACATACATTCATAATAATATGTCCATTCAATCATCAGTTGGTGCATATTATCAACAACATTTCCTTTCATTGTATAACTCATTAAATTGATCACATCATGGGTCGATATCCATGTACCACATCATATATATATATATATATTACATTTATCAATGATGACAATTAAACATACGCTGTCTTTATGAATAAAGGAATATCATGATAACTATAACATAGTAACCTCACGAACATAATCATAACATCATAATCAATGTATCAACATAAGCATAGTAACATCTTAGACATAGTAGCAACATCTATTATGTCATAAATATGGTTTACTCAGTCGAACTGAGTCCTGCATTTACTAAGAAAACAAAATGCAACATGTCGATATGTCTAGTCAAATATGGGCATTACAGTACCCAAGTAAAACAAAACCAACAAAAAACCTATTAAAACAAAGACCTAAGAGGAGCGAACCAGTGGAGTCACCAAAATTGTAGTGGAGATTTTTCTCCAGCTACGTGCAAAAGCACCTACCTTAGATCAATGAGATCTTAAGGTAGAGTTCATGGTGCAAGAGAAAAACTCAACCTTTACTTACAAAAAAACAACAACTAATATTTTAGATTTTCTAATTTTAATAAACAAATGCAACATACCTTTAAAAAGTTGTCCACTGTAGCTATTTGAGGATGTGGTCCAACGACTTTTACGATCTGGTTCTCCGATTTTCTCCACCTATGGTTGTAAATGGGAGTATGGATCAAGGAGTGCATGGAGTAAACTTAACATACAATGTGGGAAGGTGTGGCAAAAAGGTGAGCAATGTAAGAGGTGTGACCGAAAATATGATTTAGAAAAAGTGTAAAGTTATTGTGGGGAGACCTTCACAATGTATTTATGGGATGATCCAAGATTTTATTTCCCATAGTATTGGTCCATGGTTTTACATAGTGCGTGGTATTTGTCCATGGTTTATGACCCATTCTCATTTGTTTTTGGTCATTTTTTGGGAGAAAGGGGGTTATGTTGCAATAAATTCCCATTTTCCCTGTATTTATGAGGGAATAAATAATGATGTTTTGGACCAATTTAATTGTGAAGGTCAACACAGAGGGAATAATGGTGGGATTATGATGTATAATTATGGTGTGGAACATAGAGATCTATGTGGACAATTTTTTGTGTTAACAAACTGAACAACAATTTCAAAGGATGGGCCAACAATTTCAGACTCCCTTCAATTTCAAACTAATTGGATGATCCAGAAAGATCTCAAAGTTTGATCAGAATGAAAGTCTTCAAACAATTAATTAAAGCATACAGGTGTGAATAGCTCATTAAGAGATTTCTGGCAACATTCATTTCGTACGAAACGCCCTCTGGATGTAGAAGATATGGGGTTTTGAAAATTCGGCAAAAAAAATAAAATGTTGTAAAAATGACCAAAAAGGGGGGCCATGTGGTAGGTACAATCAGAGTATGGATGCCGTGTGGCAACACCAGAGGGTGCCACGTGGACAAGATCAGTGATGTGGCAGCTCGATAGGTGGACACGTGGAAGTGACTTGGCAAGTATGGTGACAGGTGGGCCAATAAGAGGTTGCCACCTGGTAGCTTTATTGGTGATTCATTACAGGTTTACCAAAATTTTGGTGGAGGAAAGGAGGATTAAACCCCTAACCTCCTATCTACCCATGCCTTCACGTATCTATTCTAGCCATCTATTCTGCCGATGGTCCTTATTATGTATAGGATCAAACTTTTATCTAAAGTGAAAGGGTGGTCCCATTTGAAAAACGGGTGGGGTTAAGGGCCTCGAGGTCTTCACTTAGTGAAACCATGTCATAGCGCCTTCGTTCATGGGATACTAAATGATACCCCTAATTTCACTAGATATTGGTAATTACTTACAAATATCATTTTGTTGATTCCCCCTCCCAATNATATATTCATTGTTTTTACTAGAAACCCCTTGTATACCCCCACAATACCTATAAACCCCCCAACCCTATTTCTCTCCCCCCAATACCTACAATATATTGACCTTATTTTTCACAATTAAAAACCCCCCTTTATGAATGAACGCGATAAGATATTGCTCAACAAGGTGAATCCCTTGTGCCGAGGGCATAGCCCTTAACCCCTAGGAAAACACCGAGGCCATATGGCAAAGCCAATGCATACACCGACCAACACATCAACAAAACCACCAAGTCACCAATGAACCGATGGGTTAATCAAGCCAACGGGTTACAATGCCCCCAAAGTGCAACAAACCTACCACTCGACCACGACCCATTCATTATATGGTAAATGGTGGATTATCCTTACGAATTTGAAGGCACGAAAATGGCCAAAAAGGGGTGCGTGGCTCCTCCAAGTGTGCCCAAAACTTGTATTTAAACCATGACCCAAGCCACGAAAAGACAGTTTGGAGGCCACTATACACAGAGCGTAGGCACAATTATTGAGACGGGTACAGGGAACAAATCCCAAGAAAGGTACAGACTTCAAGGTGGATTCCATACGGATTCATACAACGCAAAAGAGGTGTTGTCTCAATATGTGTGCCAGAGGAGGCCTCATGCAAACATGGTTGACTTTATACTCATTTTTCTCGAAATTTCGAGAGGATCGAAGTGTTGTTGTTTGTTTTTGTTGTTCACTAACAGAAAACAGAGGTGGTTCCGAAAACCCATGTATGTAAACTTTGAAGACTTAATAAGATCGACATTCTCATTGGAAATGGCCCAGAGATGTAGCCCAAGAGGGATGAACTCCGTTATCACCTAATGTCTTTCAATTTCATGGTTTGCATACTATTTATTTGCTTATTTGTGTGTTTTAATAATTTAATTAACACTTTTAAAAGCCTTTTTTTATGAGTTTTGAACATACAAATTTCAGATGCAATTTATATGGTTAACAAGATCCTAAAATTTCAGATCATTAGATAGCTTTGAGATTTCAAAAAAACATTAGTATTTGCATATCATTGCTGTCCTTTTCAAGCCATATATATACACTTTGAATATATTAATCTTTGCATATGTTTTAGCCCCTTTTAAGTGCATTGTATGAGTCATAGTCTCTCAAGAAGGTTGAAAAGCTTCCCATATACTTCCCTTACCCACGTGATCAAAGAAGAACTAGATGCTAGGAGACACCCATTATATGATTACATGTGTAGGTATGAGAACCGTCAATCAGTGGGAAGGTTTTACAACACGCATGAGGGTTGGTGGCGTTGAGCTAATACGATAATGATAAAGCCGACACTTCTCTCAATAGTGATGGCCCACGGGATAAATTTCTTTGATCTCTAACGCTATGACTATGACTGATAAGAAAACATATTTCTTTCTTAAAGCGCGGCCTCCTATGGCATCACACAGATAGTTTAAGCATTCTCACTCGATGTTTCATATATATTATAATGCAGTTTGTAGTAGCAGTGGGTAAATATAGTATTTAGGAAAGATTTGCTAGAGCAATATTGATATCAAAACAAGCTTAGTCTAATTTACTACATATTTTGTATATAATATTTTTTTTTAATTAGAGAAGACAACATTGTGATACTATTGTTCTTGGAATGCATTGATCTTTTATTAAACCATGATTGAAATGCAATTTTTTACTAAATTTAAATTTAATAAGTGAGTTAATAAATAGAAAACTAAAAAATTAGGACTATTATCCCGGTCGTTTTTCAATGAAAAAGTTGATGTTCATAGTTATGTAATGTTTCCTTCTAATCACATTAATAATGACCTCCTGTTTAGTTCAACCGTAGAGTGGATAGCATCTTGAGCTTACGCGCAAAAACTAATTTGAGAAGTGAGTAGGATTACAAACCGAAGTACCTAAATGCAGTAATCTAAACACAGAGAGAAACGTGGTAAATCGTTGTGCGCTATCAACAAGAATAAGTCGTCCTTAAGTATGAAGTCATCCATTATGATGTGAGTTAAACTATTAGTTACACGTGAGTTGGGCATGTACTTTATGAAGAAAAATTCCATTAACCCTGAAGAGCCGGCAGATTGGTTCCAAGCCTTTACATTTCTTTCCTGTGGGATATTTTGATGGTGCCGCCCAGTTAACTATTGGAGGAGCTGGGTTTATGATCTATCTCAGTGAAACCCATTATTTCAGCTTCTCAGTTGGATGTGGCCCTAGCTCAAACACCAGAGCGGAACTTCTGGCACTCTGGTCTATTCTGCGCGTGAGCTTTTTGATGGGCATACTCATTCAGAGGATTTTTGGTGATTCAATGGTGATCATTTCATGGGTAAATGGTCAATCTACCTTGAAATTGCCTCATTGAAACACTGGTGCGATGATATCTTCCTACTCAGACAACTCATCCCTTCGGTGTCCATCAATCATGTTTATCAAGAACACAATATGCTAGCTGATGATCTCTCAAAAAAGGTATTGAATCTGGAAGCTGGTTCTGCACAGTTCTTCGAAAATTTGGATGGGAAGGTCATTGATGATGGCCTTTTTACACTATTTTGATGGTTGTATATTACTTCTATGCTGCATGTTTTGACATGTTTTTTACAGTTCGATATTTAGTTGGCTGTATCTTACTTATTATTGCAGCCTTCGTGCTTTCTTTGACTATTTTGAAGACATATCAGCTAGCTGTTGTGCATAAGGAATATGCTTGCATGGACACTTGACTCTTACATTATAGCTGACCTGATCATTTTCAGGGATGATGAAATAGTCTGCTATGTTCAGACTATGTTTCTATCTTTTGCTAGCTGCCTGGATTGTATGTCTTAAATTTTACAGACTTTGTTAATTGCAGGGCTGATGTATATTGTGACCTATCCATTGTGATCCTTGGTGGAGGGAACAATTACCTTTCCACCTGGCAGAATGATGTATGTAGGGCTGATTGTAAATTATGTCTTTTCGATTCGTATGAATATCAAAGACTGGTATTTTTTCCTCTGAAAAAAAGAAGAAAAATTCCATTATCATAATAAAAAATAGTTTACTCTTTCGAGAGGCTTTTTCTAAAGGTATCGAAATCTTCATTAAAAAAAATGTTTTGCAATAATATTAATTATGAATTATTTAAAATTTCATAATTTAAATATTTCGTTTGCAATAATATTAATTATGAGTTATTTATAATTTTAAATATTTTTGAAATAGTAGGAATATAAATTTTTAATGTTTTAAGAGACGGGATTTGACTTAAAACCTGCTCAACCTTAACACTAAAAATCCAACTTCTTGAGTAGCAAATAATTGGCTTATTGATTGCTTTATTTTAAGCTTTAATAATTAAATTTGGTTTACTTGCAGAGTATTGATAATCGCTCTCCATGAAAGTTTAATTGGAGAGGCCTCAAAAATGAATGTGGAAGAATGTATATGTATCGGCCGGTGCAGAGGAACGCCAAGCCTGTCACAAGGATGGCCTCCAAGAGTTTCATAAATTTGCAACGCGTTCCATGGAAACAGGTTCCTCAGTTTTGGATGTTTTATTAATATGAATTTTTGCCATGAATTAATTATATATTAAAACAAAAATGGAGTATGGATCTTAGTGTGTGGTGGGTAGAACACACTCTTGTGTTAAATTGATTTTATGGTGTTGTCATTATTAAATGGAATGGAGTCATGTAATGAATTATGTAAACTGGTGGGGGGAACCTCTTGTTGAGCGATGGTGAGGGTTTCCTTGGAGAAGGGCGTTCTGCAGGTTACAGGATGGCGGAGCCTCGAAGCAATGCTTACTCCCCTTGGCTGTGGCGCTGGTCTTTTCCTTTGCTCCCCATAGGTAACAGGCGGTTTCTTGAACCGGCTTTTTGGGGTTTGTTTCGTTTGTCTGGTTCCTCGTCTGTTTGGATTGTTTTTCGTCTCCCCCTGCTTGTCTTTCTCGGTTTTGTTGGCTTAGCATGTCCTTTACATTGTGCCGTAATTGGCGACTGGAGTCCATCCTCATGGGTTGAGGACTAGTACCAACCAGTCTAAAATAAGTGGGAACTGTACATATTAGTCGGTTTTGGCATGGCCATGTTTTCTGTCCGTGGATGAGCTAGGATTTGCAGATTTCATCACCTTTCTCCTAGCGTCGTCGTCATGTTTTTTTTTACTGTCTCTAGAAGATTCTCCTTGTTTTTGGGGGTCTGTCTGTACTTGTCCTGCACGTCCTCGCATTTCTCTGTCTGATGATGGCTGTCGTTTTCAGGATATGCGGGTATGATTAGGGTTTGATTCTTCTAACCCTTTGCTTCTCCTTTGTATTTAACCTAACTAGGGTTTGATTTTGGGTTGATTGTGGCGCTTATGGTTTGCTCCTGTCTCATTCTCCGGTCTCGTTGGCATTTGTTGCTCCCTCGTATGCGCCCGGTCTGAAAGTGGCTATTGATTTAGGGGTTAGTGGGTCTGTTTAGGTTTTGATAACCTTTTAACCTTGCTGTTCCTCTTTGCTATTACCCTAACTAGGGTTTGATTTTGGGGCTTCTGTGGTGTGCGTGGTTTGATCCTGTCTCTTTCTCGGTTATGTTGGCATTTGTTGACTGGTGAGTCATTTCTTGGGGATCTCCTTTCGGTCCTTATGTCGGAGACCCATGATGGGTTTGCCGACCCATCGGTTGACCATGTCTCTCCACGCTTCCGTCGTTGTAGAAAGGCAAAGGTCCATAAAATCTTGGAAGGTAAATTGCTCTATGTGGTTGGTCGAGATATATATTTGGATAGGGTGGAAGCGTTGTGTTCCCGTGCACTCATAGGTAGACTGGAATATGTTTCAATGGATAAAAAAGACTAGTTTGCTTGGGCCACCGAACATTGGAAGCCATTCTTGTCCTACGTCCCTGCCATTAGCCTTCTGGTTCGGGGTTGGATAGTTTTTGTCTTCTTGGAAGATGCGCATGCTACAAAGGTTTTGAACCGCCTTTGGAGAGTGGGTAAAGGGTCACTGGTATTAGACCGTTGGCATGTTAATTTTGATCCGGCGCATGAAAGAGTTCGAAAAAGGCATCTGTGGGCTCTCCTTCCGGGGCTACCATTCCCGCTTTGGAATCGTTCATTACTGGAGGGAGTTGGAAATACTTTAGGACGCTTTGTGGCACTTGATGATGATTTTATGAACTCTTTCGATAAGAGGATGGCTAAAATCCTTGTCGAGATGGACATTTCGAAAGGACTACCAGCAGAAATTGAGATATTATGCCGAGAACGCCTGTTCATTCAACATCTAGACTATCAAGGTATCTCGTTCAGATGCAGCTGCTGTCGGGAAACGAGCCATTTTCCTCGTGCCTATCTGTCCTTTCTTAATGATTCTGCCACCCCAGAACAACGATCTCCATCTGTGGCTCTTTTCACTAGCTCATCAATTAAAAGGAGTTCTCAAGTACGTTTGTCACCGGTTCCTCCTGACCCCTCCACTGGAATTCTAAAAAACGCTTGTTCCCTATTTGATGATGCTTCAGACCTTGATTTGGCTTTGTTGGATTCTGTGGATATAAACCGAGGTATTCCTAGGTCCATCGCCGCTCCTCTCACTCTGGATAATTCTTCTCCTCGTACCAGTGTCCCTCTATGTGGTTCCAATGACTTGCCTTTTAAGTGTCCCTCTTCGCCCTCTGTGGTTGTAATTCGAGGTAATCCTTTGTCCTCAGATGCTCCTATTTCACGGGATAGTATTTCTCCTCGATCTTGTTACCCTTTTCGTGGTTCCAATGTCCTGCCCTCTTCTACAATTTCTCACTCTCCTTCAACTCTGGTGACTCCTAAGGATTCCCCTTCACGGTATTCTGTTGTTGTTCATCTTGTGGCTATTATGCTTTCTCCTCCTTTGCAGACTCTTCCTCCAGATTCTGTTCCCCCCTCTCCTCTTTTCACGGAAGCAGACTTCCCCCCTCTTGGCACCTCTGGTCCTTTGCCCTTGGGTTCTCCTCCTCATAGCCCAGTTACCTCTCCATCCTTCACCGACCCTTCCTTACAAAAGTCTCTGAGTATTTTTTCTGATATGGCACCACTCTCCCCCTCGGTTCTTCCTCTAGACTCCATTTGTTTTGAGAACATTACTATAAGGCAGAAGAAGAAAAATAAATCTCCTCTGGATGCTGTGGATCTTGTCTAGGCTCCTTATACCCCATTATCTACAAGACTTAAAGCTGCGGCTCGTAAGCCTTCCTCTCCACCTCAAAGGGTCCTTAGAGCTACGACCCCTCAGCAGATCGATTCCTAATGCGTATTCTCACCTTGAATGTCCGTGGTTTGGGGGGCTTAGCCAAGCAAAAAAGCCTTCGTCACCTGTTTGTTTCGCTCTCACCGGATGTCATGCTTTTCCAAGAGACAATGACCAGTTCTTACCCTGCATTATTTGCCTTTTCTAAACTCTGTCCGGGATGGGAGTTTTGTGCCCTTAATTCTAAAGGTCTTTCAGGGGCATTTTATCTGGATGGAATCCGAAACTTCTCAAATGTAAGGCCTTCCATACTATTGCTGGTATATTACTAAAAACTTCGGTTTGTGGTTCCTCTTTCGAACTATCCATTCTAAATTGCTACGGCCCATACCTTAACCGTGATTCATACTAGAGTGCTGTAGCTTTTGGTGGTCTTCTCTCGCTGCCAAATCTTATACTGGCTGGTGACTTGAACTTAACTCTGAATGCCTCGGAGATTTGGGGTTCTAGAGCTCAACTTGATCCATTGGGATTTTTTTTCACCAAGCTTTTCTCTGATCATCATTTAGTGGATGCAGCCCCTCGTGTGCAGGCCCAACTTGGAGGAATGGAAAGATAGGGGAAGATGGTATCTTGAAAAGGCTTGATCGTTTTATGTTATCGGATCAGCTTATTAGCTCTCTTCCCAGGTATCGGTTTTGGACTCATAGATGTGGGATTTCTGATCACTTTCCTGTATTATTTGATTGGTTGGATCATCAGAGTCCTTGTGCCTATCCTTTTAAGTTTAATCAATCATGGTTAGACAATGGGGATTTTATTCAAATGATTCGAGCCGAATGGCCACTCATTCATTCGGACAACTCGATGGATGCTATGTATGAACTCTCATATAAACTTCGCGTCCTAAAAGAAAAGGTCAAATCTTGGACAAAAGTTGAATCTCTAAAAATGAAGGATAGGTCAGTTTTCTTGGAAGAGGAAATTAGTTCTCTCCTTTTTTCTTCTCAATCAACGATATTAAATGAAGAAAAGCAGCTAAGACTGAACTCTCTCAAAACTGATCTGCAAAAGCTGTTAGACCATGAGTTATATTCAGCAATACTTCAAAGTAGGGTTACTTGGGCTCTTAAGGGTGATGCTAATACTAAGTATTTTCATGCGGTGGCTTCGGCTCGGAAAAATCATAATGCTATCTGGAGCTTAAAAGATGAAAGTGGTACTTGGGTTTCGGATGACCATAGTATCAAATCCCTTGGGATTCGTTATTTCAAGACTATCTTTAAGGATGATCACTTGACTAACCTTGCCACCCAACTTAAGGTTATTCGCCTCTTTCCTTCTTATATCAGTGCTGGGGAGAATGAGGCTTTCACTAGTTCTGTTACAATTATGGAAGTTGAGAGGGCTCTTAAAACCTTTAAAAGAGATAAGGAGCCAGGCCCGGATGGCTGGCCTGTTGAGTTCTACTTGACTTTTATAGATCTTTTGGGACCTCTCCTCATCAATATGGTGGAAACTTCTAGGATCTTGGGCAGAGTGACTCCTGCCCTTAATTCTACTTTTTTAGTTCTCATTCCAAAGGTTGATTTGTTTGTCTCCTTTGCTGACTTTTGCCCCATTTCGCTCTATAATCTCTGCTATAAGCTGATCTATAAAATTGCAGCCCTGAGACTAAAACCCTTCTTAGATGCTTCCATTTCTCCTCAGCAATTTGGATTTCTAAAGAACCGTCAGATTCTCGAGCCCATAGCCATAACGCAGGAAGTTTTACATTCTGTAAAAACCAATAAGAGATGTGCTCTCATCCTTAAGTTGGATTTGTCAAAAGCTTTTGATAGGGTAAATTGGACCTTTATCCATCTTATGCTCATTCAAATAGGGGTCTCTCTTATTGGGGTGAACTGGATTTTAGGCTGTATCTCTTCTGCAAACTTTGCTGTCCTAGTGAATGGTTCTCCTACTATCAATTTTCAGGCCTCTCGTGGTATCAGGCAGGGATGCCCTTTATCTCCCCTGTTGTTCATCCTGGTTATTGAAGGTCTAAGCCTTTTGATTGAAGATGCCAAAAGGAATGGAAAAATTAAAGGGATCAAAATCTCGTCTAAACTTTTTCTCACTCATTTACTTTTTGTAGATTATGTGATCTTATTTGGTTTGGGTTCATTCGAAGAATGGGTGGCTTTCAAGATCATCCTTGATACATTTTGTGAGGCCTCCGGTATGAGTATAAACATGAATAAATCTTGTTTTCTTCATAATGGTTTGGATGAGGTCCTTTTCCGAAGAATTACTGGTTTCCTCCCTTACAGATCTGATTATATTGATAAAGGCTTCGTTTACCTGGGATACTTTCTCAAACCCTCGGGTTACCTGGTTAAGGATTGGTATTGGATTATATCAAAATTTGAGAAGAGAATCTCTCATTGGAATAATCGACTCATGTCTATTGGTGGACGTTTAGTCCTCATTCGATCTGTTCTGTCGAGTATTCCAGTGTATTGGTTGGCTCTTTTTCCGATTCCCTCCTCAATGTTAGACAAGCTCAGAAAGCTGATTTTTACTTTTCTTTGGGGCTCTTCTTCAAGGAAAAAAAAATTCCGTCTGGTGGATTGGCATCTTCTGGCGCATCCTACTCTTCTTGGTGGCTGGGGAATCAAGCACCTGCCCAGTTTCAGTCTATCTTTGAGAATGAAAAGTTTCTAGCTTGCTCTTAACAGCAATGGCATCTGGCATCATCTCATCACCGTTAAATACATGAAAAACATGTCTTTGCATTCTTGGTTTAGGGGAAAAAATTTCAAAGTTTGGAATGCCTCGATAATTTGGAGGGCCTTTCTCTCTACTCTACCATGGATTGGAAAAGGTCTCCTCTGGCATGTTGGTGATGACTCTGCTTGTTGGTCATCTGGGCAGACCCGGGTTTACTATAATGAACCAACAACACCCCTAGCTCATTGGCCCTTTCGGCGACAGACAGCGGAGCGGCCTGAAGTCTCACCCGAAGTGATCCTAATGGGTTGGCCAAGGAATCAAGTGTCTCGGCCAGGTTCTGTATGGTGTCTCGTGTGCGTCTCGCAACTCTTCTTAGCTCGCGAGACTGCTCTTTCCTCTCTGCGATGCACAGTCTCCTGTTACTCGCGATGACTCCAATCCTTATCACATCGCCGCGTCCTGGGCAACACGTAACTCTTTCCTCCGCTTGATCCTTAACCGCAGCGCACCACAGCTCCTCTGATGGTGCGATATCGCCTCCCTGCGATATCCTACTACTGCGACCCAGCGTACCTAGCGTTACTTATGTTCAAATTACAGGACTCAACACACGAGGCTTTTTTACAATGCGACTCTTAACTGTCTCAAGCGAAACTTAGACAGACTCTTATACAGAATACTTAAAGACTTCAACTTGCATTTATCCTGTTATTATGCTGTGAACTGCATAACATACACATACATTTACTGTAAGCAAAGTTCATGTAATGAATGACAAATATAACAAGTAAATACAATCACATAACACTTAGATTTTATGTGGTTCACTTCCAGGGTGAAAGTTACGTCCACAGAACTGTGTTTCTATATTATAACTTGAGAGAGGTACACAGTTTTGCTGCACCGCATATGTAGCTAGAGATCTTTTGGGTAACTCCGCACTCATCCTGAAGCCCTTCTCTCCTATATCTCTTCTCTATATTGCCTTCTTACAATATACTCTCTCTCTCTCTCTCTCTCTCTGTCTATCAATCCCTGCGGATTGTTACAATACAAAATATAGTAAGCTAATAGACTACTGATAATATGACTAGCTGGATGGCTTAAAATGCCCAAAATTCCAACCTTTTACAATACAAAAGACATCCCTTTATAGGCGGCCCGAAGGTCTCGCCATTACAACACTATGGGCCTGTCCCAACAGTAACCCAAAACCCTAACTAGTGACAGTCAGCATATCTGTACTTGGGGTAGCCGCTTTCCGTCACACCACTGCTCTCTGCAGTCTTCCATGCTTCCCGGCGCTGACCATGGGTACTATGCACTGCTTCCCGTCTTTTGTCCTTTGTCTTCAATACCTCGGCCTCGTTGCTCCTTTTCCTTTATGAGGGTAGTTGAGCCCTCCTGTCTTCGCCGCTGCATTCAATGCAGTGGTTGAGCTCTCTCTTCTCAGCCGCTCAAGTACTGTCGTCTCCTTTGACTTCTCTATTCAAACAATCATGGTTTCTGGCTCTGATCTGCAGCTAGAAACATGCTACGGCATCGTAGCTTCACCTTATCTCTTCGTCTTCACCAAATTGTCTATCCGCCAAAATGGCAGCTTTTCCTGTAGCTGCGGGACTATGCTCCAACACTGCTATTCGTCTGGGTGTGGATCCTGTTGTTGGTATGGGCTCCTCTTTTATACTGCCAAGAGAATTGAGAATTTACTTGGAAGACTACGGGATTGTTTCCTTAGCCCAAGCAAGAAATCACACTTCCTCTGCTACGAGATACTGGTTCACGGCAGATGAGCTAGATCTTGGAGGGGAATGGAAAATTCTCTGGGAAAATTATATCAGGGGGCTGGAATTTGGCAGAATCCGTCTATCTGATCAATGTGATTCTCTTCTCTGGTCACAAAATAATTATGTGGGCCCGTTAACTGCTGAAAAAGGATATGATTGTATTCTCTCTGTCAGTTGTAAAGATATTCAATAACCTATTCTGGATTTTCTGTGGAATCAAAATATACCGCTGAAAATAGCTTGCTTTACTTGGCTTATGGCTTGAGGTCGGATTTTAACATGGAATCAGCTTCAGAGTAGAGGGTTTCATGGCCCGAGTAGATGTGCTCTGTGTGAAAGGAATGAAGAGGATATTTATCATCTTTTTTTGGCTTGCCCATTCTCTGTTTGTATCATAGCTCATTTCGAGGCTAAGTTTGGGTTCTCCCTTCCTTCCTTTAGTTTTGTCTCGTCCTTTCTGGCTGGGTGGTTTAACTCCTCTGCACGTTCAGCTCCCTGTAGATACCTGCCACTCTTTGTCTTTTGGGGTATTTGGCTTCTTCGCAATAACTGTCTTTTTGAAAACAGGAAACCTGCTTTCTCTGCTCTTATCTCCAGGGTTGAAGGTTTATTAAATTCTTACCCTCCTCCATTGAAAATTAAAAAAAATTGGAATATTGGTTGTAAACCTTTGATGGCCTATCCTTGTGGATTTTTCGATGGGGCTGCTTCGAAGAATATTGGTGGATCAGGTTTCGTGATCTATCTAAGTGATACTCATTATTTCAGCTTCTCTATGGGATGTGGATGCAACACGAACACTAGAGCAGAATTATTGGCTCTTTGGGCAGTCCTTAGGGTGAGTTTGATGATGGGCCTTCCCATGCATTTGATCTACGGCGACTCTATGGTCATTATTTCTTGGCTAAATGGACTCTCTGCACTTGATGTTCCTTCACTGATGCACTGGTGTATTGATATAAGAAATATGCTTCAAATGGCCCCTCCGGTGATTTTCAAACACATATTTTGTGAGCATAACTCGCTGGCAGATGGCCTCTCTAAATAGGCTCTGAATTTGGAAATGGGATATGGAAATTTCTCTGAAACTTTGGATGGAATGGTCATAAATCATGGCCAATTGATTCCTTTTTAGTGTTGCTGAGCCATATGTTTTTCAGCTTTTGACTTTCAGCATTTGATTGATCATCTTTGACTGTTATGTATGAGATCTTTCAGCGAACAAGTCTTGCTCAGGAATGTCTGTTTGACGATCATCTTCGATCTTACTCAGCATATTCTGACTTGATTTATCAGGGATGATGAGAAAAGTCTGCTATGATCAGACTTTTATTTATTTATTCTGGATGGCTGTAGTCAGCATTGTTTCATCTTATGTCTATGTGATGTGTTATTTCTCACAGTCATATAGATGATACATATACTTGATGTCTTTTGATTCCTATGAATAACAAAGACTGGTATTTTTTCCTCTGAAAAAAAAATGGAATGGAGTCAAAGAGGGAGCAATCTCCCAAGATGAAGAGAGACAGACTCCAAAGAAAAGAACCGACCCTATAAACCTTTATATATATATTTGTATTTTTCTATTGGGAGGCATAATTGCTAGGAGGTATTTTGCAATCTCTTTAACTGCCTTGCTTCCTTTTCTTGAGTTAAGAACTGAAGCTCTTTTAGTGCCTTAAAAACTGAGAGTAAATCCCTAAATCCCTTTTCTTCACTTGTGGGTTAAGAGTTGAGATATATCAAAACTAGTCTCCATCGGGATTGAGGACTCTATTTTTTGGGGTATGGACTAATAACGGATGGTAATAGTTCAAAGCCTTTTCATATTAAAAGTTTAAAAAAAAGTCACCCTTCTAATGGTGTGTTATTGAGTGGGGATCTTTTTCATGTTTTTCTTTTTAAGAACGTGAATCCCTATAAATAATTGCAACACTAGAAAAGGCTCCATCGTGTAAGGAACCCGAAGCTCTAACCTTGAGTAACATAAAGGCTCCACTTGTAATATTTTAATTATTCATAATATGGAAGTTAAAAGAATTCAATCTCATCATTGAGGAGGAGTACCCTTATTTAAAAATAGGTCTCTTACTATGAATTATAGCTTTGCTTTATAATCTATATTCTATATAATTCAAGTGCTTTTAATAATAAAAGAGTATATAATTGAAGAGGAGAAAAACTTTCATGCTTTAACATTAAAGGTGTATGTAACTTTATATAGGTTTGGGTGAAGAGATGGATTAAAAACAAGATTATGTAGAGGAAGCCTGGTAAATTTGTAAACGTAGAATTTTATAATCTTTACTTGGATAGTTTAAGAGAAAAGAATGTATATTATTAGTCCATAATGAGAAGGTAAGCCTTGTGATAAGTCTTTAGAAGTATTAGAAATGTTCTTTGTAAAGATTTTTAGAGGAAAACAAAGTGTGTCCAATCTAATGAGCTGTAGAGTTGTAACCTTCCACATTGAAAATAATAAAAAGATTAGGAAATTTTGGTTGCGTAGCCCCAAGCTGGGGTGAACCATGTATATTGGAGTTCCTTTCTTGCATTTTGTCTCAATTCTACAATTTGATCCAAGTTAATGCTCTGCAACCCTGTGTTGTTAGAAGAGTACTTGTTCCATCTATTTGTACATGAAGATTGGATTATGGATAATGATAACCGGGTATATTGGATAAGACTTTGTACACAAAAGTATACGAATGTTTATATTTAAGAGAAATGAAAGTAACACTATACCAATATCACTAATTAACAATGATTATTAGATGGTAAATATTATAATTGAAGTTAGAATTATCGCCCTAGTGGCAGAGTCATCAATGTATAGTTGGTTGGTAAGTAGAAAAGTAACCATTATACAAGAATAGTTAATCATGTTTCTTGATTAAGTGTAATCAACATGGATTAACAAGTGGAAGAGGTTGAATGCCTCTATGGTATTTAATGACCCTCTTGTTTATCTATATTTGGTTCCTTGCTATCTTCATATCATTTTTGTACTTGGTCTATACAATTATCATGGTTAAATGGTTAAACAATCATAGTCATAAGTCTCATAGTTTTGTTTATGCCTATCAATAGTAGAATTGAGCGAATTGGAAAATGAGATTGACATGTCATGCAGATAACAACACTAACATACTTGATTTTGTTTGTGGATATAAGAAAAAAGAGTAAGGAAGAATTTAGGTGGGCTAGCTCATGTGGTTGAATGTTGTAAGTTGGGAGAAGAAGGTCTCAGGGTCAAATACCGGTTATACATTGCTATATAAGGGCCTCACTTGATGTCCATTCAGGTTAAGGTCTTAGGGTTGGCCCTTGTGAGAAAAAAATAGTAAGAAAGAATTTAGGCTCGTTACAAATGGTATCAGAGTAGGCTCTCAACACTCAGACCTAATGGACTCCCCATGCATACATGTATGTTGTTAATTTTGTGATTTGAATATGAGATTTTATGTTACTAAGTGGCACACATGCTATAGAAAAGACATTGTTCAATTTTATGATCGCCAAAGCTGTGATATTATTTATAAGAAATTGGAGTGATATTATATGTTATATATGATATTTATTTATAGTAAATTGGAGTGATATTATATGTTATATATGATATTTATTTATAGTAAATTGGAGTGATATTATATGTTGTCATATATACATGTATAGAAATGAAAATATCTCTATGTATGTGAAGATACATAGATATACATTGGTCGGGAGCTTCCTTTGTCATGTTTGTGAATGAAAATATCTCTGTCTTCTACCCCTACTGTAACTAATCTTGCAAGTAAAGGCCAAGGCAAGGGAGAGGATATCAATTCCTCTTGAGAGAATGAGAATTCAGTGTTGAGTCCACAACTAGCACTTGTTACACTCCCCTTGCAGTGCAGGGTCTAACATCCACAACAAAGAGAGAGGCCCCTGTTGTGTCTACTGAAGGAAAGGACTTTCCATATTCAAATAAAGTTGTGTTTTGCATGGGAGACTCTACTTCCCAAAATGTTATAGATGCCACAAACAATGATTCTGCAATTGAACACAAAGAAATTGGAGGTAAAGATGAAACCCTTGTGAAAAATGATTGCATTGATTTGGGAATTGGAGAGCTAGAGAAGGAAATCCCCCGTCTTACACAAAAACTAGTAGAATTGAAATTGCAAAACGCTTGTGAGACACAAATCTAGTGACAAAAAAACACCAATGAGAATTGCAAATAAGATAGAGACAAGGAATGTTCCTCGATAAGGGAGCTCCGAGAAGAGAAAAAAAAGGAAGGCTTGTCTCTGTTAAATTTCTTCAATATAGTTCAAAATCCCAACCAAGGTTTAAGAAAAAGAATGAAAAAATGATGATAAATAACATTGCCAATGGGGACAATCCCTCAGATTCAGAAGAAATTTGGGTCACCTGGGCCTCAGTTAAGAAGACAAGTTTGAAGGGCAAAAAGATAACATTGGCAGGAAATTGAAATTGAAATAATATATAACCTTCTCTTCTACAATTTGAAATAGTGAAATGAAAGAAGCATGTTGGAATCACGGTCCATTTAATTTCTCCTCAATCTTTTGTAGTTTTCAATTGGATGCATTTGAATCTTGTTTCACTTTCTTTAGAAATGACTCAATATTTGCAAGTTCATTCTACAATTTGATAATTGTCATATAAAAAGAATAATAGTGGGTAGGTTTAAAATTTTAACAATCCACATGTAATTTTCATCACTAATTAGCAAAGAAAATGATAGTATATGTGCCCATGAGCGATGCATGGACTTTAGACCACTCTCTATGGATTGAATAACAAAAAAATGAATTTGAACAATCTAAATCCAAATGCCTGTCAATTTCTTCTACCTTTGGAGACCATGAGAGAATTCCTACATTTCATATTTATAATAAGAGACTGAGAGTCACATGTAATAGCTTCACTTGGCCCTCGTCTCTTTCAATGTATTCAATATGGCACTCTTGAGAAAATAAGCATTTTTTCTACATTTTTTAATTGGTTGAAGTGTTATTCAAAGCTTGAACAAAATTGAGATCAACTTAATGATCAATTATAGAAAAAAACAATGCTTGCAAAAGAAAATTTCCATACATAAATGATATAATATGTCATTTCAAACTAGCCATAGAAATAGGGATATGGAAAAATATAAATGAAGAAGGTTGTCTTTGCTTGCATTGCAAGAAAGGAGAAGTTGAAATGTTGTACATGTAATGTTGTGTTATATCCTTTGTAGGGTTAAGCAAGAATCACTTAACAATAAATGAATAATTTTCATAGTTGTTTAAGGTAAATGTCAGCTAAGATTCCCTTCTTTTTCAAAATTTGTTGCAACTTTTATAAACTTTGTTGCAACTTTTTATTTCAAAGCTCTCAACAACTAAATAAAAATATTCCATTCTATTTTATATGGTGTCCCCTTTTTTCTTATGATTAATGAAGTAAATTTGGGATCAAATTATAACGGAGAATCTCTTCCTCTGTAACTTTGTTATGAGAACGTTGCAAAAGATCCAATCTATTTGAAGTCTGACATTGAACTATCGTACATAGTCGAAGTGAAGGGAAGAAGGATGCTAGCTACAATATTTCTCACAATTCCACTTCGTATTTTTGTGCTATGTACATTTGAATATGAACATTTCAATTTGGTTTTCACAATATTCCATATAAGGAATTACGAAGCTGATATAGAAATGCTTTTATATTTTCTATTTTATAGAGGGGAGCAAAACTTATCAAATTCTCAAATTCTCTATTATCTAGCCAATGTATTTAGGGCTTATGAGGACTTTCAAAATCTGCTTTTATAAAACAAAATTTATTTAATTTATTTGTAATTTATAATGGCTATGATATGTATCTTAGAATTTTAGTAACTAATCAATATATTGAATGGTTTTGTAAGGCCATGTACTTATGGTACCAAATAGTATAAACCGGTTGTTTATAATAATTATATAATATAGATATCTTTATTTATCAGTTTTACATTTATATCAGTAATATTTTAAATCTATTACTCTTCTTGAACCCACAAAAATAAATCTACAAACAAAGATCTAATATTCAGCATACAACGGATTATGTCAAACATATAATATACACAAAATTTTTTATGTGGTAAATTTGGTAAAACTTTTGTCAGAAATATGGTAAAACTCTTTATCACAGAAAAATTCATTGAAGCATAGCCATTAGTGCATCCTAGCTAATTGCTCAAACAAATTCAACAAAACAATAAACTCACTTGTTCTATTTAATTTTAATTCATGTGTTGTCACAATTTCAACAAAGTATTTTCAAACAAACTTACCCACACAAACCACAATGGATAATCATTTGAAAATTCTACTCATTACTTTAATTTAAAACATTTAACTTCACAATTCATAATATAATATTTTTTAGTTGTGGAAAACAATGATCTCAATTGTCCAAGTTCATTGGTTATCAAAATTCCAACAAAGTGCTTTCAAGCAAAATTTTGTCAGAAATATGGTAAAACTCTTTATCACAGAAAAATTCACTGAAGCATAGCCATTAGTGCATCCTAGCTAATTGCTCAAACAAATTCAACAAAACAATAAACTCACTTGTTATATTTAAAACTATTTATCACCAAAAAATTCACTAAAGCATAGCCATTAGTGCATCCTAGCTAATTGCTCAAACAAATTCAACAAAACAATAAACTCACTTGTTCTATTTAATTTTAATTCATATGTTGTCACAATTTCAACAAAGTCTTTTCAAGCAAATGTTGGGCCTGGGGAAAGCACGCAAGAAATAAGCGCAAGCGAAGAAACGTGCAAGAATCAATCCACCGCGCAAGCACAAACAAGGAAAAGGAAGCACGCGGTAGGGATAGAAGAAATCTCCGCAGACAAGAAAATCTGTGCGGACAAAGAAAATTGTGCAGAACAGGAAATCTGCGCAAAAGATGTCACCTGTGTGGAAAAGGGAAGCTGTGTGGAAGGAAGATGTCGCAAGGTAAAACAGTACCACAAGTGCATAGTAACGGCCAAAAGCGCCAGGACGATCGTGGGTGCTGAAGTCGGCCTAAGTCGATGGATGCCACACGAGTGAACGAATGTTGTAAGTAAGGTCGTTAGTGCCTCATGTCAAGTCATGATCGCCATAGTTGTAGCCTGAGGGGCGGCTGATGGTGACAGTTAATTGACTGCATGTATGTAGTCGACCCTACGTGGTCATGTAAAATAGTATAAATAGGAGGGATTCAATAGCTAGGGGGTTGGCTATTGCTTTTAGGTTGGATTTTCGTGATTGTTGATTTTGAGGTGATTGTTGGTGATTATTGCTTAATGTTGGTTGGTTTTAGTCTTTAGTTGCTTTTGATAGGTTAATAGAGGGAAGATATCTGAGAGAGCAGAGTGAAGATGTGAGATCTGAATGGTAGAGTAGTCGAAATTCTACAGGATGCAGTCAGAGGTAGTGTAGTAGAAGAGAAGATATGATAGAGAGGTCGATCCAGGCCGTGTGCATATTAGTAGATGGTAGTAGTAGATTAGGAGAAATAAGATAGAGAGCATGAAAGCAAGAAAGAGTATGAGCAGAAAGCTAGATCTAAGACAGTTTGCAGTCAAGTGCAGGCTGAAGGCTCCATATATTTCTCATGCCAGATGAAGAGTGCCTTGTGGTTTTTCCCATATGGGTTTCCACGTGAACTCTCATGTGTGTTGATGATTGAATGTGTATGGTTGTTCATGTTTCTATTTATGCTTATGCTTATGATGCAAGTCCTATCATGGTTGAACGAATGTTGTACTGTCAATAGAAGTATGAATTCCTAAATAGGTTATTATGCGCTGCTTCTGAGTATTAGTTTATGTTTACAGCGTAATCATTGTTACCCATTTGTTATGTTGCGCATGTTTGTTAGCTCACTTTTATATTCCATTATGTTTAAAGTACTAAGGCCAAATATGTGTTGCGCCGTTAGTAGTTAATGAAATATATGTGCGGTGTGAGCTATAGTTTGACATAAATGAATCCATCCTTACGACTTGGTCGAGCTCCTTGGCCATGCACCAAGGGACTATAATCCACAGGGACTTCACTTAGTGAACCTCTCACATAGCACGTGCGATCGTGGGATATTAAAGAATACCCTTAATTTCAAGAAATATTGACCCTAACTCTTTTTTTTTAAACCCCCTCCCAATACTTAAAACCTCCTCCCCACCCATTTTTATACCTAAATCCTTATAAACCACCCTACCCACCCTCANCCCAATACCTGCAATATATTGGTTCGATTTTTGATAATTTTAAAACCCACAATATGAACTAACGTGATAGGATATTGGTCAACAAGTGAAGCCCCCGTGCTATAATCCCTCGACGAATCGTGGAAACATGGTTCCGGCAGTTACCCATTGAAGAGATATCTTGGGTGAAACTACGCCTGCTTTGCGGGTGTTGCCGACAGGGCTTGCTTTTTCGGGTCGGTATCTCGAGTGTTTGTTGGGTTGACGGGTTGCGCAAAACCTGGGTTGCATGAGTTAGGAAAAGTGGCCAACAAATGGTTCCATTGCCGGGACCTATCGATTAAAACAAGGGAAATGTTGTGGCACCCGACTAAGAGTGAAGTCGAGGATTGGCTAGAGTCAAAGACGTTGATATTTGCGCAGAAGGAAAGAGAGGGTTCGCGGCTAAGTCTTGAAAACTAGATACAACGATATATATATTTGGATATCCATGAATTTTTTTCACAGAAATTACCGTTATATTGCAAGAATAGTTGTCAGTGTTAGCAACCTGACAGATTAACTTCCATAGAAGAGAAGAATATGAGTGTACCGACCAATTTATATAAGAAGTAGCATAATTAAGTAACCCTATTTCTAGAGCTATTGATTTTTGGATTGATAGCATACTAGAAGGATATGTTACTGAGTTCGATTTTGAAGCGATAACCTCGTATAGCGAGGCAGAGACACATTTTTTCCAAATACCTTGGGGAAGGTACCTTATGTCTATAAACCTATGGATTAAGATGCTCCTTTATGAAAAGTGTATTTTACAACTCAGTGATTGAGTCACATAGTCCGTGAAGGGGATATGTTGTGTAAAATTTAGGAGTAATATGGAAGGTAGTAAGAAGAAATGTTCCCAGGAAGTTCAGAAGACGAGTTGGATGCTGGATTCTTAGGAAGTGGAAGGAGGTTCCTGTCAGGAAAGAGGAGGAAGGTAGCCTACCCAGGGAAGGTGAATATTGATGTGAGTCACACCTAGACGAAGGGTCCCACGACGAAGAGGAGGAGTATGACGTCGAGGACAGGATGTGACTATGACATTCCAAGAATATCCCCTGAAGTGAGACCTAGAAGTTCCTCACCTGAACCGCTTATGAACACTAGTAGTCCTAGTGTCGGGACTGGTGCGCAAGGAACCCCATCAGTGACCCCAGTAAATACAACAAATCCAGGGAGTCCAGTGAAAAACCCCAGCACCACCCTAATGGTGGGGAAATATGTTAGATTACCCACATTCAATGGGAATGGAATAGAGGATCTAGAACAACACTGGTTCCTCTGCGAGGCGGTGTGGACGGTCTTCCTCGTTAACAATGATGACATCCAAAAAGAGCAAATGATTATGAATTTTTAGGGCGGCGCACTGGATTGGTATATGAAGTACTGTGTAGTACCACTGGGGCAGCCGCAGAGGACTCTTGAGGAGATTTGACGCGCAATGATCTCAGAATTCAGAAAGCCACAATCTGAGTCCCAATGTATAACCGAGATCAAGGAGATTAAGCAGGCTCCGACAGAGCTAGTATGGGACTTTGATCAGCAGTTCAAGACACTGATGGCCAAAGTAAGCTTCCAGATGTAGGACATGCAACATAAAGAATGGTTTATTGCTGCGCTACTGTCGCAGATTAGAGGACCACTCATGCAGCAAAATATTTCGATGCAGACAGAGGCACTGCAATTGGAAATGAAGCTAGAAGCTTCACCTATTGGAGATGGTTCCACAGGAATGATATAGATTCAGTCACAATTGCCTAATCTGACAATTCAACTCCAGGACATAAAAAGAGGAAAAGAGGTGCAAGAAGACCTTTGGTGTACGTGATGCCAGACCAATGGAAATACCAAAGATGATTGTTCGGCTTACATGAACTACATCTTGTTCAGTGCGCCAAACCCATTGAGTACCTAGGGTATGCCTTGGTGCAACATATGCTAGACAAGGGGACACCATGAAGTAGATTGCATGTTCATGCATAAGACGGTATGTACCCCAGCTAGTTTGTATTGTAAATTTTGTAGATCTATAGGCCATGATGAAAAATATTGTAGGGCATACCAACTTGTGTGAGAGAAAATGGTAGATGCATATCTAATGGAGACTGAGGAGCAAATAAAGATTGAATAGGCACAAACATAGTTCCAGGATGCACCTCAGTTTCAGGTTGTGCCTCAGTTCCAGCCTGTGCAGCAGTTTCAGAATGCGACCCCATATAACCCATATCAAAAGTAGTATCAACAACCATAATGCCTTCCGCAACCACCACAACCTCAATTGAGGGGGGGTGGAAATTACAGGGTCCGAGGAGGAGGAGGATTTGGCCAAGGAAGAGGGCTAGTGGTATGCTACAATTGTGGAGTGCGGGGACACTATGCTAGAGACTGCCTTGAACCTATGAATACTTTCTCATATTGCAAACAAGAGCACAATGTGGAGAAATGTCCACAACTTATCGCTATATGGAAAGCAGGGATGGTTCGAGCAGCTAACCCAACACCAAATCCTACGCCGAATGCTCCCAACCCGAATGCTAATGCCAAAATACAGATGATAGTCATAGAATCACGAGAATCAAGTGTAGTTGTGATAACAATGGGAGGTGCCACGATGGGTGAAAATCAAGCTACACAGACAGAGCCTGCAGCGCAAGCACAACCACAGGTGCGACCCGCCGCGCAAAAGAAAACACCACTTGATGTTAAAAAGCAGAAGCGCATATTCATGGATGTATTCCCATAGTTTTTAGGAATGGAACAATGATCTACCTCAAGACAAGTGAAAGATATGCCTGAGAGATTCTAGAAGATATTCAAATGACAGATTGCAAGCAAGAGTGCAGATAAGGCTAGTAAGCTCAAACCATTCCTGTCAAGTTGTTTGGCACTAATCCAGGACAAGGATGCACTTGTAGAGTTGGAAGAACTTATAGAAGTGCTTTCGGAGGAAGAGCTACCATCAAAGAAGGTTAACAGTGTCAAGACAAAGTTCAGAACGAGATGCAAACTCAGGATGCCCATGCAATATGGTGATTATTGTAGAAATTCAGGCCAGCAGTAGATTAATTTTACCCACAACAATTATCAATTGATCATGCAAAATTGCTAACAATGGAGACTGAATATGGAGCTGAAACACAAAATTATATTAACTGAGTGTACAATAGCCAACCCTGTAATAACATAGGTTTCTGAATATATAGAATACATCAAGAGGTCGAATGCATGAGGCATCCAAAACTAGCATAAAGCAGGCTTACTCAAAATAGGCAAATCCCCCATAGGTGTAAAAAGCTGATCCCAAATCTGTCATGGAGCTCACGAATTGGCAAGGGAGCATGGGAAAGCTAAAGAGTAGTGGAATGGCAGATCATACATGCTTTTTCATGGAGAAAAGAGTGGAGGATGAAGAGGACAAAAAACTAGTTCACCTCACCTAGTCTTGCTTTCCTATGTGCCTTAAAACACTGAAAAAGCAGGCAATAAAGCAGAAAAAGCAGAAGGGCACCTAGGAGGCCAGGAATAAAGCAGATTTGATTCCTAAGGCTTTCCCAAGTGCTACATGAGTTAGATATGGCAAGTTTGACCTCTATGGATAGGCAATTAGCAACTTGCACAAGGTGGGACTCATGAACTAGGCAAATAAGACAAAAATAAATGAATTAATGTCTAAGTGGGTAATACTATGGGTTGATTATTCTAACACCCCCCCTTAATCCTAAATTTATGAGTAATAAATCAAAAATATATAGGGCCTAGCAACAAGGCTTAGTCACCCTTTACATACTGCATGTCCAAATAAACAAGGAAAGAGGCAAAACCAACTTGGGAAAATCCTCCCTTAAACATGGACTGTAAAACAAAATTGTAGAATCTTGTCTCCACTCATGCCTTTACAGCATAATCAGCAATCCCCAGCAGTGATTTGAGATTGCTGAAGGTCTTCTCACAAAATGCTTTGGTGAAGATATCAGCTACTTGTTCTAAAGATGAACAGAAGAGTAGGTGAATGGTGCCATCATGCACAAGCTCTCTGATGTAGTGCATGTAAATCTCAATGTGTCTGGTTCTCTGCTTCTGAACTGGATCCTTGCATATTCGAATGGTACTCTGGTTATCACAGTAGATGGTAGTTGAGTACTTAGGTTTGAAACCACACTCTCCAAGTAAACCCTGCAACCATAAATAGTACTGAGTTGCTGCATTAACAACTCCTCTGTACTCAGCTTCTGTAGATGTGAGTGCAATGGCACTCTGTTTCTTGCTTGAACAGCTGATTGGCCCTTCTACAAGCATGAACAAATAACCTGAAGTGTACTTTCTGTCTGTGCTATCACCTGCCCAATCACTGTCAGTAAATCCAATCAAATCAAGATCAGATTTTGCCTTATAGAAGATCCCATGTGTCCTTGTTCCCTGAACAAAGTTAAGGATCCTTTTGGCTGCTTTCCAATGGATCTCATGAGGCTGATCCATGAATCTAGAAGCCACACTTACTGCATAACAAATATCAAGTCGAGTATGTGTCAGATACAATAAACATCCAATCAATTTCCTATACAGTGTATTGTTTACCATCGGTGAAGAATCAACTTCTTCCAGCTTCACTCCTGAAAGGAAAGGAGTTTTGCTTGCTTTTCAATCCTTCATTTTGAATTTGTTCAGCAAGTCCAAGGCATATTTGGACTGGTGCACCTTTATTCCAGCTTTGGTTTGAGCAATCTCAAGCCCCAGAAATTGACTTAAGAGCCCCAAATCTGTCATGGAGAAGGCTTGGTTCATAGCTCCTTTTAAGGAAGCATCTCAGCCTGTGAGCTTCCTGTAATGAGGAGGTCATCAACATATAAAACAATGATCATTAATGAACCATTAACAGAATTCAAATAGACATTCAGATCTGATTTGCACCGAACAAAATTCAGATATAGCAAGAAGCTATCTATCTTGGCATACCAAGCCCTGGGGGCTTGCTTTAGCCCATACAATGACTTTCTCAACCTGCACACAAGAGAAGGGTTAGTAGCAAAACCTTGGGGCTGCTGCATATATATCTCCTCAGTGAGATCTCCATTCAGAAAGGCACATTTTACATCCATATGATGTACCTCCCATTGCCTTGAGGCTGCAATGGCTAGAGCCAGCCTGATGGAATCCATCTTTGCCACTGGGGAAAAGGTCTCATTGTAATCGATGCCATGAACCTATGAGTAGACTTTAGCTACCAATATAGCCTTGTAATTCAGTGGTGAACCATCAGCAGCAAATTTGGTCTTATAGACCCACTTACAATGTACTAGTTTTCTCCCTGGGGGAAAATCCACTAGCTCCCATGTGTTGCTCTTCTGGAGTGAGCTGAACTCCTCCTTAATGGAAGCTTGCCATATTGGATCTCCTGCTGCTTCTTCATATGTTTGAGGATCATACTCCACCATCAAATAGCATTTTTCAGCAAACATAGGATCCTTCATGCACAGACCACTCTCAAATTGAGATCTAGTCCTCCTTGGGTCATTGGGATCCCCAGCTAGCTCTCCTGCTGCATGTAGTGTCTTGGATGCCCATTTAGGCCTTGTGGGGCTGTTTGGGTCTGCAATAAACTCATCTCCATCAGAAAAATCAGAATCAGCATGTTCAACAAACTCTTTACTTACTTCTTGAGGTTCAGGTGGTGAAGAGGCTTCACCAACTTCCACTTCTGCAAGGGGTTCTTCTTCAAACTGAACACACCTTTCAATGAAGGCTTTGTTTGTGCTCAAATTTATCAAATTGTACCCTTTTGAATCTTGAGAGTATCCAACAAAAAGACACTCTTGGATTTGGGGCTGCAAAGCCTTCCTCTTCTCTGTCGGGATTCTAGCCCATGCCTTTGAGCCAAAAATCCTGAAATGGGTCACATCTGGCTTGTGCCCACTCCATGCTTCGAAGGGAGTCATGCCATCAAGCTGTTTGTGAGGCACCCTATTCTGGATATAGGCTGCACAGTTGATAGCTTCTACCCAGTACTTTGGTGGCAAATTTTTGGCCTCCATCATGCATGTTGCCATCTCCTTCAGTGATCTGTTCTTCCTCTCAGCAACACCATTTTGCTGTGGTGTGTAGGGGATAGAATGCTGCATCTGAATACCTGCATCTGCACAATAGTTAATAAACTCAGACTTGACATACTCACCACCATTGTCAGATCTGAGGACCTTGAGTTTCCTTCCACACTGGTTTTCAACCAAAGCCTTAAAGACTTTGAATAGGCCAAAAAATTCAGACTTGTGTTTCATGAAGTGAACCCAACAATACCTGGAAAAATCATCAATAAAGGTCAATGCATATTTGGCCTGACTCATGGACATATGAGGGAATGGGCCAGCAACATCATTGTGAATAAGCTCGAGGGGTGCAGAGGTTCTCTCATGACTAGCTTTCTCAAATTTGTGCTCTGGGTGTTTTCCTAGGATACAGCCTTGGCAGACTCCTTTGGAAAATTTTATCTTGGGAAACCCTATGACCATTTATTTCTCACTAAGATTAGACAGATACTTGTAATTTAGATGGCCAAATATTTCATGCCACAGCTTGCTGGCTTCATTAGCATGAATGAGAAGAGCAGAGGGATTTGAGTAAGGTAGGAAGTGTGAAAAC
>LPNX010502894.1:3239-22169 GCA_001517045.1 Pseudotsuga menziesii | reverse complement strand
CATTTCACCTTTGTTTTTCTTCTTCTGGGTATTTTTCTTGGGACCTTGTTGATCCTCTGGAGACTGTTTCTTGTCTCTCTTTTGCTCAGGTGGATTTTTACCTTTCTTTTTGCTTTTTGAATCCAGCCTTGAATCTCCAGCAATCAAAGCTTGATCTTTGGAAGGTTTGATGGTGCCCATCATCACCAGCTTGTCTTGTTCTTGTGTGAGAGATTCCATGAAATCTGCAAGGCTAGGCATCTTCCAGGTTCGAGCTGTGAGTTTTGTGGCATAGAAGGTCGAAACAAAGACTGAGTAGTCAGGTCCTAGCTTCGAGAGGATGGCCAATACGAGTTGATCATCTTTCTTTTCGATACCACACTGCTTCAGCTGCAAAACTAGTGCTTTGAACTTGGAGAAATATAGCTGCAGGGATTCAAAGCTACTGGGACTCAGAGAAATCAACTCATTTTTTATCTGATGTCCCCTCATCTCATCTGTCTTTCCAAAAAGATCAGAAAGATTCTCCCATACTTGATTCGGTGAAGTTAATCCATCGAGATGGAAAAGGAGGTCTCGGGAAATACTGAGACATAGGAGGCCATAGGCCTCATCTCTCCGATTGTGCCATTTGATCTTCTCTGCAGTAGCATTGGGATCTGCTTCTATAGCCATAGTCACCCTGTAGAGGCCTTTCGCTCTCAACAAGATCTCCATCTCTGCTTTCCATTCAAAATAGTTGAAGGGAGTCAAGATAGTTTTCTGTGAATCCATAGCTTTAGAAAATCTGTCCCGGCTGTCAGTAGAAGGCTCCCAGTCTTGATGTCGAACCTGCAAAACAATTTTTGAAGGAGAGTAACAACCTACAATGGCTCTGATACCATGTATAAATTCAGGCCAGCAGTAGATTAATTTTACCCACAACAATTATCAATTGATCATGCAAAATTGCTAACAATGGAGACTGAATATGGAGCTGTGACACAAAATTATATTAACTGAGTGTACAATAGCCAACCTTGTAATAACATAGGTTTCTGAATTATATAGAATACATCAAGAGGTCGAATTCATAAGGAGGCATCCAAAACTAGCATAAAGCAGGCTTACTCAAAATAGGCAAATCCCCCATAGGTGTAAAAAGCTGATCCCAAATCTGTCATGGAGCTCACGAATTGGAAAGGGTGCATGGGCAAGCTAAAGAGTAGTGGAATGGCAGCTCATACATGCTTTTGCATGGAGAAAAGAGTGGAGGATGAAGAGGACAAAAAACTAGTTCACCTCACCTAGTCTTGCTTTTCTATGTGCCTTAAAACACTGAAAAAGCAGGCAATAAAGCAGAAAAAGCAGAAGGGCGCCTAGGAGGCCAGGAATAAAGTAGATTTGATTCCTAAGGCTTTCCCAAGCACTACATGAGTCAGATATGGCAAGTTTGACCTCTATGGATAGGCAATTAGCAACTTGCACAAGGTGGGACTCATGAACTAGGAAAATAAGACAAAAATAAATGAATTAATGTCTAAGTGGGTAATATTATGGGTTGATTATTCTAACAATTATGACACAGACTATATCATCCTTGACCTAGGATCTGATGTTAACATCTTAACGTGCCAGACGTGGGAAACAATGGGAAAGCCACCCCTGGAATGGTCCCCAATTCAATTAAGGCTTGCTAATAAGGAAAAGGTCCTGCCCATTGGTAGAATGAGTCTGTTCCAAGTGGATATTGAAGGATTGCGCACTTTTGCGGACTTCTAGGCCATCAATATAGTAGATGATACTAACCCATATCCCATGCTGCTGGGGATCGATTGGGTGATGGGAAATCAAACCATTATAAACTTCAATAGAAGGATCCTATCGTTTGAAGATGATGAGATGAGGGTAGTTGCACCCCTCGATCCACTAGAAGGACAGAGATAAGTTTAACCCGTGTTCAACAAAGGGCAAGGTGATCACCTTAATAACATCTACAATGTCACTACCCTTAGGGAGGATTATATTAATCCTATTTCCGATGGTAACCTGAAATGGAGATGCGTGAGTTCGTGTACATCAGACTAAGGAGAGGAACTTGAGAACTGGCAGAACCGATTACATGAAGTCTCTATGAGGAAATGTGCCAGGATAACTAAGTATGTCTGACGAGTGGGAACTCAGTCACAGTCACTGCCTACATCTGAAGGACTGCCTAACTTGGAAACTTTCTTAACTGATTTTGAAGAATTAGTAACAGAGCCACAGTGACTATCTACATTGGAATTTGCACTAAAAGCTACACCCACACGATGGTAAGGCATGCATAAAAGCTCGATAACTGAATGGCCGCAGTGTAGACGACTGCTAGAAGTAAGGTTCAGAGATGAGGTCACAACTATGACACAAAGGTATACAACGTTATTAGGCCCTGTTGAACACTTGGAGAAGTGTTTTGTAGCATTCTCAAACCACCCGCACCAGGAGTGGGTTCACCACTTCATCCATACTCTTGAAATGGAACCCATAGGCTGGTACACATCTATGGAGCTACGCCAAGAAACAAGAGAATGGGAAAAGGTTGCGCATAATTTCACATACACATTCCAGTTTGTAGACGAGCAGCCAACAGTTGATATTGCATTGAAGACTATTAACGAGAATATGTTTGCGGAGATCCCACTAGAGGTTGCATATTCTCAACCCTGCACTGCACATTCCCACCCGTGCTGTGAGACAGTTCAGCATTGGATGACATGCTATAACCTCTCCAGAGACCCAGAGGATGATCCGACTAACATTAATATTCCAGAGTCGGAAGGATCGTGCACAACAGAAGGAAGCGACATTTCCAGTCAGCAATTCATCAAGCCACTAAAGATCAAGAAAGTTAACATTGGGTTAAAGAACAACCCAAAATTTGCTAACATTGGAGACTATTGGGACGAAGAGACAGTGGCCAAAATCATTGATCTATTACATGAATTCTAGAACCTATTCCCGATGAAATTCAAGGAAATGAAGGGGATAGTATGATATTTGAGTGAAATGAAAATTTCTCTCAGACCTGACGCAAGATCGGTAAAACAACGCCTGTACAGACTAAATCTGCGCTATAAAGAAAAAGTGAAAGAAGAACTGGATCGAATGTTGGAGACAGGAATCATTGAACTTGTTGAAGAGTCGGAGTGGATAAGCACCATAGCGATTCATGATAAGAAGGCAACAGGTGAGGTTAGGATCTGTGTCAACCTAAACGATTCCTGCTTACATGATCCATTCCCAACACCATTTACAGATGAAGTCTTGGAGAGTGTCAGTGGACAAGAGATGTAGTCATTCACAGACGGATTCTCGGGCTATCATCAAGTCAGATTGTGCAAGAGGACCTCCATAAGACAACCTTTGTAACAGAATGGGGATGCTACCAATACACGGTAATTCCCTTTGGCCTTAAGAAAACCTATACTATTTTCTCTAGAATAATAGTTTCTGCTTTTAAAGATTTCATTCATAAGTTTCTTGAAGTACACTTTGATGACTGGACGGTCTTTGGTCTGGTAAGAGACCATATTGAGAATTTTTGCATGATACTGGAAAGGTTTCGCCAGTATCAAATTGCGGTGAATTTGAGAAAATGCATATTTTGTGCACCATTTGGTGTAGTGCCGGGCCATGTAGTATGTCATGAAGGGATCCTGGTCGATCCCTCGAAGGTGGCAATTATTCTAGACCTGCCACCACCCACATCGGTCACGCAACTCAGATCCACATTGGGACATACTGGATGTTATAGAAAAATCATAAGAGGATACGTGAAGATAACTGCCCCAATGGAGAAGCTGCCGAAGAAGGATGCCAAATTTGAGTGGAACGAAGACTGTCAAGGAAGTCTGGATAAGTTGAAGAACAAAATGCCAATATTAATATTCCCATACTGGAAGAAAGAGTTCCATGTGCGTGTTGATGCATTATCAATTGCGCTTGGTATAGTGTTAACCCAACCAGGAGAAGGCGCAATTGACCACCCAATTGCATTTGCAAGAAGGAAATTATCAACAACAGAGAAGAACTACACCACAACTGAAAGAGAAGGGCTTGCAATGGTCTATGCCCTACAAAAGTTCAGACATTATCTATTGGGAAGACACTTCAAAATGTTCATTGATTATTCTGCACTGAAGTACCTGGTCAATAAGCCAGTGTTGGGGGGGAAGATCTGTCATTGGATCCTCCTATTTCAAAGCCAGGCCGACTAAATGTTGGGGCAGACCACTTGTTACACATTGAAAGTGGTGAGAAACTAAACATCTTAGAGGATAATTTGCCTGATGCATAGCTATTTTCTATCGACGTTGTCGATAAATAATTTGAAGCTATTATACACTTATTGAATACAGGCTATGCACCTGAAGATTATATGACATGGAAAAAGAAACAACTAGTTGTCAAGGCCACAGACTACATGCTAATTGTGGGACAACTGTATAAGTTGGGACCAGATGAAATACTGCGCAGATGCATCTTTGATCATGAAAGGCAATGGGTAATGGTTGAAGCACATGCAGGTGTCTCAGGAGGACACTACACCAGGAAGGAAATGATGCACAAGATTTTGCAAGTTGGACTCTCATGGCCAACTGTACATATGGATACAAGGAAATATTGTCGTGACTGTGATAAGTGTCAAAGAATAGGGAAACCATCATGACGTGATGAAATGCCACTTGTGCCACAAATTACACTGCAGACCTTTGATAAATGGGAAGTGGATTTTGTCGGCCCTATTAATCCACCAGAGAAATAGACTGGTGTGCGCTACATTATAACTGCTACAGATTACTTGAAAAAATGTGCGGAAGCGGCACTTGTGATATATTGCACAGCCACAAATGTGGTGAAGTTTCTTTTTGAAAATGTGGTGACAAGGCTTGGTTTCCTGAAGATCTTGATTAGCGACCAAGGTACACATTTTTTAAATAAGCTAACTATTGAGTTGACTATAGAATTCCAAATCCAACACAAGAAGACAACACCCTACCATCCTCAAGCAAATGGAACTGTTGAGGCCTTCAACAAGATACTGGAGAATTCCTTGACCAAGTTCTGTAATGTGCGCAGAGATGACTGGGACCAGAAAGTCTCAGCAGTATTATGGGCTTACAGAACAACATGCAAACAACTAGTTGGATACACTCCTTTTTGTTTAGTCTATGGACAAGAAGCATCCATTCCCATGGAGTACATTGTTTTGAGCCTACGAATTGCTGCGCTAACAGAAATGACAGATACCGACGCCATAGAAGAAGACTTGCGCTAATGATTCAAATGGAGGAAGAATGCTTCATTATGGGCTTCCATCAAAATGTCGAAAAATAGTGGCAGAAAGTGTGGCATGGCCACCACATTAGAACAAAATAATTCAAGGTCGGCTGAATTGTTCTGATGTATGACAACAAGTTCTTCAAGCACCCAGGTAAGCTCAAAACACACTGGCTAAGCCCATATGTAATTGAGCACATTACTGAAGCAGGCGTGGTAAAACTACATTAGCTAGATGGAACACCGGTTGCAGGTCGATCAACGAAAACCGATTAAAACCATACCGCGATGATTGTGGCACGATACCATAAGGCCAAGAAGTGCAAAAAAAAAAAAATCTAAAGGGAGGAAAGCAACAAGAGAAGCATCTCCAATGCAACCTGGCACGAAAAAAGGAAGTTGCACTAAAGAATGGTACACTCTCAAACCGCCAACAAACCGGCTAAGAGAGAACTACTAGGAAGTGCACACAGCTTGCAGACACCGACGGACCATTAAATGCACAAGGATTCAAAAATTATTTGACGCTCGCAACAGCTCAGTAGCATTAATTTGGAAAGTCTAAGGAGAATGACGGAGTGATTTTTGGTCCCATCCACTGTATTAACCTTAAATTCCTTGACAAGTACATAACTGAACCTAAGTGTGTGAGTAAAGGAGACAAAGGACAAGCCCATGTGCTCCATCAGATGGCCCATCATTGCGTCCAATCATCGCCTAGATGCCCGATCACCTATAAATATTAGTCGCCTCTATCATAGTAACCTTTAAATTTCCTTGCAGACCCAAGAAAATAGAGAGCCAAGCCAACTGAGTGAACCAGAACCCTCCCTTAGAGCCGAAGCCCATGATTGTTGAGCTATCTAGTGATAGTGAAGACTCCACTGTTTCACCAGCCTCACCTATCTGATATTAGAAGTGCCTTATGTCCTTGAACCCAGTCGACTGAATAAGAAGATGAATAAGACTCAGGCTAAACCGAAGGCACCACCAAGGCCGTCACGCTCACCACCAGCAGGAGGCCACCAGATGCAGTTACCTGCAACTCGGCCACCAGGTTAACTAGCCAGAACATAAGTTTTTGTGGCCAGAGCTTCGTCGAGTGCAGACCTCCCCACTTCCTCTGGTACCCTAGCAAAGATACCCAAAATCCGCAGAGCTGACCCGGTTCTGCCACCACCACCAGTGGACACAGAGCTAGCTGATGAAGAAAAGAACTTGTTGCCCCCATATGTGTCACCGAGGGTCCCAGGCGCCGCAAGAGTGACATTGGACGTGAAGGAACTTCTGGAAGAGCCCACCATTCCAGAAGGCGTCCCACGGTCTCCAGATAAAATCACTCCCAAACTTCAGGAATTGAAGTTTGAAGAATACGACACCAGGAAGCAAGAGGAGCTGGCTAGAAATCGATTCATGGTTGCGGTGCCCGGTGAACCGCCGAATGTAGATGTAGTTTCTACAATGGAGTGGGCATGCGGTTTGGAGCAGTCAGGCATCTTAAACCTTCTCCTTATGCCGCACTTCCCTGGTAGGGATGTACGTCAAGCATCTTCTGGTATGCTTCCATGGAGGCTACCTCTGGTTGGACAATCCATATGAGGTAACGGTCGAACTAGTATCGGCCATCATGGGTCTCCCGTGGCAAGGAGTCGACCCGACCTCGTACTTGCACAAGGATGGGGAAAAACTGGACAAGAATGACATGAAGAGAAAGTACATGCTTGTCCACAGCGGAAATGGCTACCTTATTAGCTCTATCAATGACCCTGTTGTAAGGTCCGTAGTAAAAATCTTGTGCAGTAAGGTTTTGTGCAAGATGAGGCCTACTGAATGCATTGCCGCAACAATAGAGCTAGAAGAACAATGCATGCAAGGATTTCACATTAACTGGTCCCAGTTCCTCGTGAACGAACTGATGGATGACACAGTTGATGCACAGGAACTTCTCGCGGTGAATTTCCACTACTCATGGCTTCCAATTTTGATCTCATTTGCAACCTGAACTCCTCCACTAGAATATCAACCCTTGGACATCCCAGTGGAGTTCCTTGGCGTGTAGTTCCAGAACCTTTGGGACCACAAAAACATCAAGCGCAAGGCCAATACAAAGATTTCAATCTTTCTCCAAGGAGAAAGACTTAGACAAATCGTGCTCCAACAATGTAGACTGTTCCCTGCGATGGTGCGCAAGTATCCTTTCATTAACTTCCATGTGGGGCTGCACAACATCATCTTGTATCTGTGCAATGACCCCAAGAAGTAGGCACTCTCAACCTTATTCATCATCAGAGATGCATATATCGAGAGGGAAATCAAGGACTGGCCCAAAGAATGGATTGGCCAGTGTGTGGAGGTGCCTGGGGAGCAGCAAGCACACCGGGGGGATTCGCATGAGAGCTTTCCCTAGGACCATGCCAATATCAGAACCCAGGAGCATCAGGATGATGTCCAAGGATAAGAATAAGAAGAAGAATAGCACGACCTACCCAACAATGGCGAAGAAGACACCCCTACTAATGAGGAGGTGCGCGCCGAAAGACCCAGGAAAAGAAAGGGAAAAGAGTATGTGGGGAAAGATGCAGAAGTCTCAGGAATACCACACCGGAAAAAGCAGAGGGCTAATCGACCCCAAGTCATGAACATAGAAGAAGAGGATTTGACTCTTCTTATAGAGGCGGTCGTCGAAGTAGCTGAGTTTAGCTTGGGTAATATCACACGCTGGAAAACCAATTGGATGGCTTCGCTCACTGCGCAAGTTAACCGGTTGGCAGAGGCTATCACAGAAGTGTGCAACACCATGTAGGATGAAACCTACAATGTAGACCCAACAGACACTTTGGCGACACCGATGCTGCTCCCACCCTTGAGAATAGAAAATGCCCGCATGGGAATTTTCTACAGATGCAGCAGAAAAAGATGCAAGAGTCCATATATTGGACACATTAAATTTAGATTTCTCTAAGTTGGCATTGCCACAAATCTATTCCATTCAGCATGCTGCAGCTACAGAGGTGAGAATTCAAGAAAATGTGTTTGCATATCAGGCAACCAAGGCAATTAGGAAAACAAAGGTGCACAAACAAGTCATCAAGCACCGACAGGAAGACCTAGAAGCACAAGCACAGAGGCAGGCTTCAATGGAAGAAGCCATAAAGGAGGCAGTCACAAAACTGTCAGATGATGAAGAAGAAGGTGAGGTAGAACCTGTTCACCAATTGAGGCGGTTATCCAAACTGGCTACAGATGTAAAGAAGCAGGTTCAGGACTTAAGGACCAACTAGCAGCTGAGAATGCCTCCCAAATTTGTGCAACAAAGCCAGCAATCGACATATCAAGCTGTTGGCCGGCTTAGGGAAGCCGAGAAGATCTACATAGAGGTGGTAGAAGCAATTTCCATGGTATGGGATAAACTCATCGAGGATGAGACTGCAGAAAAACTTGCCGAGCAGGCACGACAAACAGAACTACAAGTATTGGAGGTAAAGGAAGAGATTAAGAAGCTTTCAACAAAGGAGAAAATTGCCAAAGGCGTGAAGCTCAAGCAACTCCCGGATAAGGAAAGAACACTGCGTGAGCAAGAAAACATGCGCAACAAAGAGACGGCTGAGAAACAAGCCGAAGAGGAAAGGGTGACAAGCCTAATTTAGCCTATCCACGAGAGAATCCATGAGTTCACGCAAGCAGTGGCCAATGTTCCATTGGAACTAATAATTCTTGCACATGATCTAGGAACTAAGAATCAATCTCATGAAAGAATAATCAACAAATACTCATGAAATGGTGTTAAATCGGAACCAGAATGGTTTCCTCTCTGTATATTCAATAAACAATGAATAGTTACAATAACAATGTCAAGCAATAGCTTGAATCAATGAAGAATTTGAATACCTAAGGAGGCAATTCAAAATCAGTGAGTGAGTCTAGCTTAACTGACTCTCAACCATTGGTTCACACTCAGTTAACCACTTGACCAAAACCCTAATTGACTCACCAAACCCTAACTAAAGTCAAAGTGCAATAAATGACTGAATATCAACTGAAGGAGATCAAACACATGTCATAGCAAGCCAACCATCAAGTGCTAGTGCTCCATGACTTCAATGAACCCCGATGAGGTTAACTGAAGCTGAACTGACCATCAGAAGTTGGTGGAGGCGCCCTGTTGACTCCAGATCATTAAATAATAAAAAATAATCATTAAATAATATATTTAATGAGAGGAGGCACCCTAACTGACTGCTTGAACTGATTGTAACCACCAGTCAGCAATTAGGTGCATTAATATCACTCAGATCACCCCCGAAGTGCTCCAGTTAGCCTCCTTGATTGTAGGAGAAGGCTAAGTTAGCCTCCTTGACTGTAGGTAGGCGTGGGTGTGACTGGATGATGGCAATTAATGCTCCACTGATGTCAATTAAACTTAGGATAGTGGTTTAACTAGGTCAATTTGACCAAAAGAGTGTGTATGATGGTAAATGTCTCCAATAGGAACACCCTAGATCCGACAGAGTAAAGGAACTGGAGCAATATGCAGAAGAAGCCTGCTGGGAGATGGAAAGGCTTACTCCCATTTTTTCCCAATTCCAAGAGAAGGTTGGAAGCGCAGAACCATTTGCGTAGGAATATGCACCAGAGGATGTGCAAGAGGAGGAAAAAGAAGAAGAAGAGGAAACAACAGAAGAAGAGGAAAAGGAAAACGAAGAGGGATAGGAAGATGAAGAGGACCAAGAAGAACACCATCAAGAAGACCCGGAGCAAACAAAAGAAAAACCTATGGAAGTAGACTCTTCAGATGATGCCGAGGAAGAAATTGTATAACTCAAATTTTATAATCTAAAATATAAACAATTTTTTCTAAGTACGGGATGAGCCCGCGGTGTAGGAAACACCGCCCACAAAAACAAAAAGAAAAATTCAAAGAAACGGCTGCACATGTCGCGCCACCTCCTAGGTCTGTTGCTTCGTGGCTTAGGATGAGCCACATGTGAGTGTTGGGAGCATGTTGGGCCTGGGGAAAGCACGCCAGAAATAAGCGCAAACAAAGAAACGTGCAAGAATCAATCCACTGTGCAAGCACAAACAAGGAAAATGAAGCATGCGGCAGGGATAGAAGAAATCTGCACAGACAAGGAAATCTGCACGAAACAGGAAATCTACGTGGACAAAGAAAACTACGCGGAACAAGAAATTTGTGCAGAAGAAGGAATATGCACAAAAGATGTCACCTGTGTGGAAAAGGGAAGTTGCGCGGAAGGAAAATGCCGCAGGGTAAAATAGTACCATAAGTGCAGAGTAACAACCGAAAGCGACAAGACGATCATGGGTGTTGAAGTCGGCTTAAGTCAGTGGATGCCACACGAATGAACGCATGCTGTAAGTAAGGCCGTTAGTGCCTCGTGTCAAGTCATGATCGCCATAGCTGTAGCCTGAGGGGCGGTTGATGGTGACAGTTAACGGACTTCTTGTATGCAGTCGACCCTACGTGGTCATGTAAAATAGTATAAATAGGAGGGATTCAATAGCTAGATGGTTGGCTATTTCTTTTAAGTTGGCTTTTCGTGATTGTTTCTTTTGAGGTGATTGTTGGTGATTATTGCTTTATGTTGGTTGGTTTTAGTCTTTAGTTGCTTCTGATAGGTTAATAGAAGGAAGATCTCTGAGAGAGCATAGCGAAGATGTTAGATCTGAATGGTAGAGTAGTAAGAAGTCTGTAGGATGCAGTCAGAGGTAGTGTTGTAGAAGAGAATCTCTGCTAGAGAGGTACATATGCTAGAGAGGTCGATCCAGGCCGTGTGCGGATAAGTAGATGGTAGCAGTAGATTAGGAGAAATAAGATAGAGAGCATGAGAGAAAGAAAGAGTCTGAGCAGAAAGCTATATCTAAGATAGTCTACAGTCAAGTGCAGGATGAAGGTGCCATATATTTCTCATGCCAGATGAAGAGAGCCTTGTGGTTTTTCCCATATGGGTTTCCACGTGAACTCTCCTGTGTGTTGATGATTGAATGTGTATGGTTGTTCATGTTTCTGTTTATGCTTATGCTTATGATGCAAGTCCTATCATGATTGAACAAATGTTGTACTGTCAATAGAAGTATGAATGGCTGAATAGGTTATGATGTGCTGCTTTTGAGTATTAGTTTATTTTTACGGTGTAATCGATGTTACGCGTTTGTTATGTTGTGCTTGTTTGTTAGCTCACTTTTATATTCTGTTATGTTTAAAGTACTAAGGATGAATTTGTGTCGCACCGTTAGTAGTTAATGAAATATATGTGCGGTGTGCGCTATAGTTCGACGTAAATGATTCCATCCTTATGAATCAGTCGAGCTCCTTGGCCGTGCACCAAGGGACTATAATCCCTCGACGAATCGCGGAAACATGGTTCCGACGGTTACCCATCGAAGAGATATATTGGGTGAGACGGCGCTGCTTTGCGAGTGTTGCCAACGGGGCTTGCTCTGTCGGGCCAGTATCTCGGGTGTTTGTTGGGTTGACGGGCTGTGCAGAACCTAGGTCGAGCGAGTTAGGAAAAGTGGCCAACAACAAACTTACCAACACAAATCACAATTGACAATCTTTTGAAATGTCTACTCATTACTTTAATTTAAAACATTTAACTTCACAATTCACAATATATTATTTTTCAATTTGCTAAGTGTAATGTTTAGGGATTTAATTAATTTTAATTTTGTGGAAGTTTTTTTTATTAATTTTCAATTTTCTGAAGTGTAATGTAACATTTAATGTTGTGGAAGTTGTTTGTAGTAACTTAAAACAAAATATTGTAACAAATGAAAGGAGTTATTTGTTTTTGGAATTTTGGTGCATAAATATTAATGGAAAATAAATTAATGATAAAATTGAAATTGATATTTAGTCTCATCAAATCTTATAGAGACGAACTTGTTGATAATTACATAGCTAAATTACATATTGAATAAAATATAATGCATTATTCTTTATACAGAGAGTAGTGAAGTGCTCTATAGTCCTTATTATAGGAAAGATATTGTCAAATACAATGGGTAAAGTTGACTTGACAACTATAAATCACATCACAAAAGAATAATACATTTTCTAATAAAACAAAAACAACATAAATCTAATAATTTAATCATTGTAAAAATACTTTATAATACATACATAAAAAATAATCACTACAAAAATTCATTAAGCTCCCCTTATGAAAAATGAATTAGAAAAAGAAAAACACCCCCAAAACTTACATTTCAAAGTCAAAAACAAATATTATATATTTTTATTTCAAAAAATTGCTTCCATCAAAATAAGATGTTTTATGTTTAGTTTCATTGAAAAGAGCTTAATATTTTATTTGTTGTGCACATGTTGTACTAGGAGATGATTCATTTTCAGTCAAACCAGTTCTTCATGGAGTAGATTTTATGTTGGATCAAATGAACTTTTTTATGATACTTGGAAACTTTTCTTGGATTTTATAATTTTGCATAACTTTGGTTGCTACTAAATTTTATTTTTCCTCAACTATTCACATGAAGTGAAGAGTTTTAATTTGGTAAATATCTATTGAGTATGACTTGTACTATATGTTGACCTTTTTGTACTATCTTGGTAAATTTTGTCAGTATTAAATCTAATGTTGTCCCTTTTGTTGTTTTATATGCTTTTATGTCTTCTTAGTTTGTAATGTCACTTGTTGAAAGCTCCTGTATTATGGTTATAATCTTGTTGTAGTTGGTTTATGGTAGCCACGCTAAGGAGGCAATTTGGTATTCCACTGCTAAGATTCTATCCATTATGAGTGTTTTATTAGAGTTATCATTTGCTAGTGTGTTTAGCACTTAATATTGGAAAGTTAAACCCATTTTTTGTTTGTATGGATAACTTTGTTGTGACTAGCTTGTTTTTTATGATGCAATTCCCAGAAGTACAAATAACTAGGGACAAAAACATATTTAATTAACATGGTTTGGCAATATGATATATCTGCACATATCAGAACATCAAATTATGATTTCAAATATTATTACTTGTTTTAAAGCTTCCACAAGAGAAACAATTAGATTTCAAAATGAGTCCTACAATGTTTGCCTTGCAATGAACAATATTTATTATTGTGGGTGTGATGACAGAGTGCATGATATTGAGGGAAAACTAATGCAATAATGGATTCCAAGCATCTTTAAGTCTTTCCATGGTTATTCCAAGTGAGATATTTGAAAATGGCTTTGATAGCTTGAATGGTAGAGGGGCTTCTTAGTTTCTCTTTGTCTTGATGTAGATTTTGAATGCTCTTTTTTGTCACTTTCTAAATTTGATTGGATTAATGAGTTTTCTTATAACATTCTATTGAGACAACATCCATCCTTGATAAGCCCATGTTGAGAAGTTTTAGTGTAATTTTTAATGAAATATTTGGGCAAAATGTTCTACATTAGCCGCAACCTTATGCTTGTTCATGACCTATGTAGAGGGCATTTAACTCATTGTGGTTGGATTATGGGAATTCTTAATGGTAAATCCTTAGAAGACTCTAAAACTCTCATTTTGAACCTTCATATGCAATTTTTATAATACTGATAACTTGGCTTAGTTGCATCTTCATAAAACTTAACTGTCAGGTGTTCATGAAACTTAATTGTTAGGTGTTATTCTTGCATTGTATTCTTCATGTTGTATAGCAAATATATGCTTTGAGACAATCTTCATGGTTACATTTTGTGTATTAGTAATTGACACTTCTTTTCTTGTCTTTGATGTCTTCAAACTAGTGTTTTGATTGCATCAACCGCAGATTATGCTTCACTAAAACTACCTCCATTAGATTGTTATTGAAATTCCTTGTTATACCAGTCATTCCTTGAAATTCTAAAGTTCACCCTTCATCAAATTGATCACCAAGGAAAAGTCCTTGTAGACCTATAGATGCCTAACTCCTATGTTCTAGGCCACTCTAAACAATAGAAGAAGAGTCTTCATTTATGCATATTTGTTAGATCCATGACCTAACCCTACTTTGAGACAAATAGAATAATCCTTAGAAAAATACAAGACACCACCGACACTATTGAATCCCTTTGGGCCCTAGCCATTGTCTCTATTGAAGAAACAAGGTAAATATTTGTCTATCAACAGCTCTCCTACCTACCTCATACCTCAATTGTTTGATTCTAAGGACATTTTGCATCCCTTTAAGAGATTATAAACTTGAAAGGAAGGAATCTATTTACTTTTGGGGTTCAAACATGTGTACACTATGTGCGAGCTATATTTCTTACTAGCTCAAAGTAAAAAAAAAAAGTGAAAGAAACCCACAACAAAACCCTTGAAATCATTAAATGGCATCATCCTTTAGACAAGACTCCATTTGAATCCATATTCATATGTAAAAGGTTTCAAGTTTAATAGAAGCATAACACAAAATTCATACTAAGAATCATTGTAGTAGAAAATGTTTTCATGGATGGGAATGATGAATCACTGTAACAAACTCTCCCATAGGGGTATGCAAATATATGCCATCATAGGGGTATGCTAATACTCCCATAGGGGTATGCAAATATATGCCATCATAGGGGTATGCTAATACATTCCATTAAAGGGTGGCTACTATTTCATGCATTTTAATTTCAAACTGCTAGCAAATTTTCCATGTAGAAATTTTTGAGAGGATTATTGTTTTTTTTTTGCATGTTTGATTGAGGTTTTTCTTCTAATACACACGATAAACTCATTACTAATTTTAGAGAGTTTTTTCCCAAAACACCAATTTTATTTTAATTTTCCAACAACAACTTATCATTACACACTTTTTTTAAGCAATAGCTAATTAATATTCTTAATATAACTTCCTAAACAAGAATATATTATGCATATTAAGTAGTAATTAATTAATAAAATAAGTATTAATACACATCAACTCTATGTAGTAATTAATTAATAAAATAAGTATTAATACACATCAACTCTATTGAAATTCACATAATAAGTATAGGGAATAAAACTAGAGCATTTGCACCAATACCAGGGCTCCATTTACGCTGCTGCGGTGCTCTGCTGGGCTTCAGATTGGTGCAAATGGTCGGATCGATAGGTTATTCTATAGTATTTCAGTTGAACTTATTTGGAATTATGTCATAGAGACGGTGAAGCGTGGGTACAAAATAGCAATGGCAGTAAATGCAGAGAGAGTAACTTTAAGTGTGAATGAGCTTTCGGACGTTGACTGGAAAGACATCGTCTGGTCCGCCATCGATGAGGCGCTTGGCGACGACCAAATTGGCTGCCTCACTGGGATGATATGGATCCCAGAATACGTACTTCCCATGATCTACGCATTCACTCGACGTAGGCCCGCATGGAATAACCCCTCTAAACTCTCCACCTCTGCCACAACATGCAATATTTGAAGCCTCAAATCCTGCATTCAACACTTTACCTTATTAGTTGCTTTGAATTCCACCACTGCAAACTATATAAGTGAATCGAAGTTTGTAGAGAAAATACCGTATTTGGCATAGTTTTTAATGAGATCTTCAACCATGTCGTAAGTGTTGGCATAAACGAAGGTGGCTCCTTTGCAGTTTGCATTGAGTTCCAGTATGAGAGGTCTTAAACGCTTGTTGAACTTTCTAGCCAGTTCGTTTGGCAACGCTGCGCATTGATTTTCGTCTACCCGATTCAGGGTGCGTTCATATGGTATACAACCAATCGGCCCTACATTTGCCACAACGATTTTCCTTGCATCCAGTTCGTACAATCTCTGCACATATTGGATCATTGCCACCTTAATGCACCTCAAACAAAAATCACTTTAATCAAATTACAATTAACGCCTGCAGAGGCGGAGGGTTGAAACTTACCTTCAATTGAACCCTGAAATTGGTAATTACTTGATCTATAAATGTGTCTGGGCTCACTAATGCCCGTTGAACAGTCGACGCAATTGGGACCAAATAGTTGTTTATGAAGTCATTGGCACCCATTGTTACAGAGAATACAGACTTTCCCAGCAACTCTCTCGTTTTCTCGGCTCCTAGCATGCGTATCAGTTCCTTTCTTGTTTCACCAAAGTTGTTCACTTGTACTTCCAGTGAAAGCCGCCCGACCTACACAATTCACACTAAATTAATATATTATTGCTAAAGTAGTCTTGCTTATGATTTTTTTACCACCGCCCAATCAATCCCAGTCCCAGATTAGATTGATTGTATGATAATAGTTCAAAATTTTAAATAAATATTTACACAAAAATAATATAAAAAATAATTAAGATAAATAGATAAACTGATAACTATGTATGCATAAATAAATAACTGATGAATAAATAACCAACAATTCAATTCAGAGTTTAGAGTTAAAATAGTTTAACTAGAAAAATAAAAATACTAACTAATTATAAAAACTGTCTTTTATCTCTCAACCATTTAATTCTAATCAACCTGATCTAACAACAAATTATGTGCTAATCATAATATAAACAAATTATAGCAGCTGCTGCAACTTACAAATAGACTGCCGGTTGAGTTAAGGATTCCACTACCACCTGAAGCATAGTTCACACCGTGTAATATAGCAGATCCCTTTGTAGACGGTGCCAAGAATGGTGGGGAGTAGGCTGCTTGCCCCAATTCATCCGCTGCAAATTAGGCCACGCATGTTAAATACAAATCTAAATCTGAGATGAATTCATCTTGAATTGAATTAAAGAAGAATTAATTGATGGAGAGGAAAGGGTAGTGACGTACCAATTATATCGGGGATGATTCTGCCATTAGTGTAACGACCGTTTGGCCGACCGGCGGAAGGCTTGAAATCACAGCCATTGGGGGCTATGTTGGCCTTAGATAGAGTAAATATGTAATTATTGTTTCCTGCGTCCACCAGAGAATCTCCAAACACGAAGGAAGCCGCCAGACTTTCTGCTGCAGCTTCGGAAAACTTAAATCCGTAAGCAACGAACAGCAGGAACCAAATTGCATTGGCAAATGCCATTTGAGACATCGTTGAGAATCTCGCTACGAATCACTCAATATATATAATGAATAATTTCCAGCTAATAGCTAAATCATGCAATTGAAAATTGGAGAGTGAAGGAGGTTGTGTGTAATCGTAATCGTAATTGTGGTAGGTCAACGGTGTTGGCTATGTAGCCTAGCCAAGCTACCAATCTCAGGTCGAGGTCAATGAGAGAATTAAATATAAAAGAAACCCCGAAGGTTTGATCCACCTTGTGAAATATTTGCATTTCACCTCAGTGGAGACAAAATCAATCCGATTTTTTTTCCTTTTTCTTTTTAATTCTAATTCATGGAAGCATGAACACATCAATTTCAATGATTTCTTGCTCAATGTCAAGATGGAAGCGTGGGTGTTTGTGTAATGTATGTTGGCCAACTAACTTCTGCTCGATCGGGCAATTCTGGTTAAAAGTAGCTCCCACGGAAAAATATCTGTATTTTAAGTGGAAGAATATTGCGAGCCTCACCCGTAAACTTGTATTTCTCACCTCCTAATTTCTAAATACAACACATTAACGCCCTCGAGCGTGTCGAATTGTCAAATCAGAGCGCATTCTCTACAGAAAGAGGCGAGTATACTTTTTTATTTATTTCTAATTATATCATTTTAATGTTGAATCTAAAAGTATTTAAAGAACTTTTAATTTAATTTTTGAATGTTAAGTCTGATACATGTACTTGGATTTTGATACATATATTTCTATACAAAATACATATCACAATTCTTATTATTGCTAAGGTTCTTCCTAATCTATCACAAAATACAATCCAATGGATCAGATTCAAGTTATTAGATCTGTTTAAGTTTAATTAATTTTAAGGTATGTTTAAGTGGACTTAATATTTAAGAATATCTGCTTCCTTTTAAGAGGTCATAAGTTTAAATCTGAAACAAGTGTATGTTTAATGTTACTTAACTTTGACCTTAAAAATAGACTTATTATTATATTTTAATTCCAAATAATTTTGCCTATTTTAATAAAAATAATTTCTTTGAATTAATCATACTTAAATAGTTAAAGATAAGGGTAACATCAACCTACCCTTTCAATTATTTTTCTATGGTCATTCACTTCCACTTATGTGATCATTATGACTCTACATGGGAGAGGGAAAGACAAGTTCGTACTAGCCATGATTGTCGTCGAATTTTGACATGAGAGACATGATTTTGTTTTCAAGGTTTAGTTTTTACACTTGCTCTCATCACTGGGTTTGTTTTTTCATGGACCTTCGTTTATGGAAGAGGCTTCATCTTTAAGCATAATTGGATTAGTTTTTTTTTTATTGGGGTTAGCATTTACAAGGTTTTCTTCACCCCTTTGCTTCAAGCTTTATATAGAGCATAGGAATGTTGCTTCAAGGTTTAAGGAAGGCAATGTTTCGTTAATTGAGAAATATTATCACCCTATAGTCATATCTAGAGGATTAACCTCATCAAGGTACATTGGGATTTTAAGGAATCTCCAATTCTTGGGGTTTTGGTAAGTAATCCTTGGATCTGGTACCAATAGTCAATCTCCATGGATAATAAGATTAACAAAGGACAGTTTGTTTGAGATAGTTGATAGTTAATTTCCTAAGCGTGTTAGGTAAGGGATACATTGCCAATGTAAGCAAAATCACAAGGATAACTCCTCCACTAGGCCT
>LPNX010502893.1:122628-151360 GCA_001517045.1 Pseudotsuga menziesii | reverse complement strand
ATAGTGATATCAGAGATCATATACAGCGATATATATATATATATATATATATATATATATATATATATTAATTCTAAGATGTAATGCATATCTATATCAGCGATATATAGTGATATCCATAATCCTATACAGTGAGATATTTATGTATATATATAACACTTCTAATATGTAAAAACATGTCTATATCCTGACCACATATGGAATTTTACCAAAACCTTAATATTGGTGAAAGCATCCACAGATCCAATCTTGTACACAAAAAAAGGAAGTTTATGGCATATACCCACCTTCTCCGTAACACAAATGCCAGTAGTGCATACCTGGGCAAGTTAGTGTTAATCTCCAGCGAGTGAAACAAATATATTTTCCCCCATCCCTCCCCCAATCCATTTCCCCCCTATAAATTTATCACTCATTTATTTTCATAAGGCCATGATCCTCGTCCAGCATAGCAATTTGCGATTACAATTTTCAGGAGGATTTTGGGTTGAGAAATCCCAAAATTATGGTGATCATTTCTGCCCTAAAATTAAGGCAGTAATTTTTCCCTAAATTCTGTTGGCCAGTCCCCCCCTTAATTTCTTAGTCATGTAATTATGTCCGGGCATGCATCCAACCCAACAAGGTCATTTCTTTATTTTATTCTTATTTAGAAAGTATTTTTATTTTACATGTATGTTCATACACATAGATATAATGATTTAGGAAATTATAATTAACCCAATATTCATGCCTTCCGATTTTTTAATAGGACTATGAACTATAGTCTTTAGACATGTAGCTCCTTAAGTTGTTTTCTTCTCGTCTTACCTCTTTGTACTTAACTCTTATGTTGATGCTAAGAACAAGTGCAGCTCCCTCTATCGAGGCTTAAACAAATTTAGGGTTAAGTACCAAATCATGGTGTCTCAGTCGAAAAGGTGTAGATAAAGGCCCAGAAGGTAAGTTAGTCCATTTAGGCTTACTTCAACCTAGGACATTATTTGAGATCTTCCGTAGTGGATTCGGTTTCCCTTCGTCGAGCTACGTCCAATCCTTAATTCTCTTAAAGGACTTTGGATAGTATCAAATAGAAGGTCTTAGTAGTGGGGCCTTGGCCTTCGTCACCTCACCAAAAGAAAATTACAATAATATGCAAAAATTTTACAACACATCCACAGGTCTTTTACAAGAGGGATATTACATCATTTCCCCCTAAAAAAATAACATTATCCTCGATGTTCCTATTTTCAACCAACATCATTCTTATGTTCAGTCATCCTTTCTTGTTTTTGTCTTTCCATTTTGATTACTTGCTTTGTATTTCCTATCATGATCCTGCATTTAAAATGATATATATGCATGTATACTAGCATTGACGTTGAACAATGTAAAACTCAGAATCCAATGCTATACAATTTTCATGATCCACAATGGTTCCAATATACATGTCAGTTCTATTAGCCAATAAATACTCATATTACCTCATAGGTACCAATTTACCTGTAATGCACATACCTATTCCTAGCATTATTATTTTCTCTAGATGTCCTCCATCCTAGCACTCCAAGTGCTAACAGTACTCTGAGTACCAATCCAAGCCGCCAAACACAAGAACGATACCCACCTTTAGGCATATCTCATTTTTGTGCTATTCATGGTGATTCACCATTATTCTTTTCTCTGGATGTTCCTCCATCCCAGCACTCCAAGTGATAACATTAGTTCAATTACCAATTCAAGCCACCGAACAGAAGGATGATACCCACCCTTAGGCGTATCTCCTTTTTGTGCTATTTAGGGTGCTTCACCAAGTTGGGGCACTCCGTTCTCACACAAGCCCACAGCGCCTAGAGGTTATTCTCTTCACAGAGTCCCCCATTCTTGTGACAGTCCTCTCAATGTGTGTAGAATGAGTCTTAACCAAAATTTCTTACATATAGGCATCCCCAGAATGCATAGTGGTCCCTCACTGGCTTGGGGGAAAACAAGGTAGCTTTCAACCACTACCTCCATCACCACTCCCTCATGGTGACACATTTATATACATGAGATCTCTCTCATATCTTCTTAACTCATTACAGTCCTGGAGCTTTATCCTTTCTCATGGCCACAATTTCCTATGCCTGCAAGCACTCTATAGGTGGTCAGTTTATCATATTGTGGATAACCCAAAAATAATCAATTATCAAAGTTTCATAATTTGCATTGATTTTAATTGCCATTCACGAGGTATGTAACGTTGTAAATCATATAGAAAATTACTCCTTACTCTTTTCTGAGCTCAACTTACATACGCAGGAAGATTTATATACCATAATGTATGTCGATTGTAGCAATGGTCATAATATCAGTGAAGCCTACAAGGTTAGTATGTAGACATCATCCACAGTTAGTCCTTGGTTGTAAAACTCAAGATTCATCAATTATATTGAGTAAAAACAACACCCATACTTAACCTCATTATCTACAGTAGTAATTATTTTTCTAACAATCAATTTTGACTGATAATGTTCCGGGCACATCCTGTCAGGTTAGCATATAACGTTATACAGCCTTCATCAACTCACTTACTTTAAATATCCATATCTTTAGATGATCAGACCCACATAGCCTCTTAAAAATGCCAATCTCAGTACGACCCAAGCAACAACAATGCTATGAAATTCTCAATGGATTTAATTCACAAGACTACAAACAAGAGCACTATAATCCACTATAGGGTTCTTACTAGACTCTACCAATGGACATAAGATATTAGTAAGTATTCATTCCAACAATTAGTCTGTTCGGCTAGCCAAAATGAAAATACCGTCCATGAGCTAATTTAAAGCTTAAGATAGTTCAAAACTCTAATCCAAGCACACGGAACCATTTCTAGAACATTTCACCAATAGGAGCATGCTTTTATTTATTTAACAAGTATGAAGCTGGTATTTTGTCGCTATACAAGACTTTCAGGCATGTACACATCTTTCACTAATATCAAGAAACAATTCGTCAATCTATCTCTTTAAGGATTTCAACGCTCAATCCAGCATTGTCATGAGCATAAGGAGATGGTGTTTAACTTGTATTTATATATGTTACTTTAGTGAACAAGTAATAGGTTTAAACTACCAAATTCATTACCTTTATTAATGGACTTAACCATAAAATCATTATCAACTTTCAACCCTTCATTTTTCTACTAGGTCAAGAAATGTGTCAAACCTTTTTTAGGCATTAAATAAGTGTCAAGAGAAATCTCATCAATAATCATATTTAAATCAGTATAATTTTCAGCCATCAACTACCAAAAAAAAATTCAATCTTGATGCCTATGTAATCAATTTAAGTTTGGAATCCAAATAAGGATTTTTCAATTCAACCAACAAGATTCAAAGTCGGCAATCCAACATAATCAAAGTTTGTTGTCATTGTTATCAATCCAAATTTCCAAAGACAATGAACTCAATGATAAGTGAAAAGTTATCGAAGGAATGACGACACTCACTTTCAAGGTTCATATACTCAATGATTTAGATAGAAATTCTTCAACAGTATTAATTTCTAAAGAGATTACACAGGAAACAAACCTTTCACGGTAAGATAAGAATAGTTTTCAGATGTGAGACATGGTTGTCATCAATCCACCCAAATGTTATGATGCATAGATCAGGTAACCAATGATTATGCCAGTAACCTAGTCCATGATACTTACATTTGTTTGTTCATCAAATGATTTAACTAGAATATCAAGACTGTGGATTAATTACAAATATAGGACAACAGAGAATGTGACTCATTAGATCTTTAGGTAATTACGTAACCCCTTAACATTAATCACTATGTGTTACAACAAAATCCACATACATCATGTTATTAACAACAATTTAGCTCCCACATTATTATTATAGTAGAAGGTGCTTTCACGGAGCAAGAGTTTGTCTAAGAGGAGTCCTATATCTTACCAATAATTTAATTGTGCAGTTTAAAACAAAGACGAAACAATCGTATATTTCATTCGAAAGAAAATCAAGGAAATAACCAGATACCTATATACTTATGTCCTCGGCTTAACGTGGAAGTGGAAAGGAAATAATGACCATCTTTTGTGATATGAGGAGATGTTCCTGTTAGGATATTTAGACACTTAAGAGTTAGTTAAGATCAACTTGTGTAATATATCCGTTGGGTAAAAGTGTGTTTCTTTAGTATGAATTAGTATTTATTTTTAAATATTCTAATCCGATGGTCACGATATGTTCTAGACATAGAGCGATCCGACGGTTCAACTTCTCTTAGATCATACCTACCATTGATTCGTGGCTTAACACTCGATTGGTCTATGATCTCTATTTAAAGAGCATAGAGGGTCCTTGGCTAGTTGATCGATTATGAGAAGCTCATGTAACTTTCTTTCTTTTGCATAATAAATTGCTCCAAGTAGCTATTTGGCTGGGGCCATGGACTGTTTCCCTCTCGAGGGTTTTAACCACGTGACAAACATTGGTGTATTGATCTGTGATCTATTTGTGTGAAGCGTTTGTTCTTGGTGTTTGGTCCTTTGGGAGTACCCTGTGTACCCTGACATGGTATCAGAGCTTTTATGAAGAGCCGCTTTCAGTTTTGATCAAGATCTGTAACTGGTGTTGCCGAAACTTTAAAAGGGTTTCTGGTTCTAGTTTTTCTATGCATTTGTGTCCTATGGGAGCTATTCCATTGAATCCGGAGCACCGTTTCCATTTTGAAATAGTTTTCATTTCACCGAAAACCGTTTCTGTTTGTTGCAGAAACACCAATTTCGGCAAATCTGAAGGTATAATGTTACAGTGACGGATTTGTTTTTTTTAAATCTCTCATATTTTATCAGTTTTATTTTTAGATATTTTTGTTTTAATCTCAGACTATTTCCTTCCCTGGCTGCGTATGGTCTTTTCCGTGCACCTTGCGCGATCGTGGCAAATCAGAAACAACGAGAAAACTTGAAAATGTAGACTTTCCGAGTAAGCTAACCAAGATCTAACCCCATTGTGTGGAAAAAGTTTTTTTTGTTTTTTGTTTTTTGTTTTTCGTTTTTTTTTTTTGTGATTTGCAGGAAAAGAAAGCAAGCACGGAAAACAAGAGAGAAGAGTAAAAAAAAAAAGATCCCCCTTCCTCTTTCCATATTTTTACGTACCTTTTAAACTTAGCTCACTTGGTCCAAAGTTGCTTTACACATTGATAAGTCTTGAGTTCAAGTCTTATCAAGCTACTTTTTAGTGCATGAAATTTCTATTTTCAAGTTACTTTATTGTAAAAGTGCATCTCACATTAATAAAATAAAATAAAAGTGAGTCACTTAACTCTTTTAATTTATTGCCGCATTATTTAAAAGTACATTATTGTAAAAGTGAAACAAAAGTGATTCACTTCAAAGCAACTTTATTCTAAAGTGATTGTCAAAGGTTCATCTTTGCAAGAGGGGGGTTCTTTTGTTTAGTTGGTCAAGTTAATATTTGCCACGTCACTATTGGAGACATCTTCAACATTTCCTTTGATCAAGCATAACTTCATCATTCGGAATCAGTTTTAAGTGCCGTTTTTTTTTAAAACGCATATTTTTTCGATCTCTTTGCATCCAGAGAGTTATTTTCTATTTTTTCAGCTATTATGTTATAGTATGGCCTCCCCTTGTGATATTATACTTACAAGTTCTAACTATTTATCATGGAAATCTCGTATGGAGGATGTTCTGCGAAGTAGGGGACTTTTCAAGATAACCTCAGGGAAAGAAATAGAACACATTGATGATGATAAGAAAATTAAATGGGAAAATAGATGTGATGAAGCTCGTGGATTGATTGGAATGCCAATCTCTACTAATTTGCGATTCCACATATCTGGCATTGATGAACCTAATAAAGCTTGGAAAAAGTTCGAATCCGTGTTTAGTAAACACAATGAAATTCGGGGTCATCAACTTGAGAATGAGTTGCTTTCCTTGAATCCCAATGATTTTTCTTGCATTCAAGACTATTTATCTAAGTATAAAACTCTTAGACTATTATGTGCAGAATGCAAGATTAAGAAAGAAGACAAACAATGTATTTATCATATTCTTTCCAAACTTGGACCTGCATATTCTATTTTTGTATCTACATTCTACTCCATGAAGGAATCATTGACTGCAGCCAGCTATGTAGAGCCTAGTCTTGAATCCTTTTGTGATTCCTTAATTAGAGAGCAAGATAAGCTCATTCATATTGGAATAATTAACAATGCAGATACATATGGGAAAGCCTTATTGTTTTAATAGAAAGAAAAGTCCAAGCCTCCCAAGAAATAGAATTTTCACAATAATAAGAAAAACAACAAGGGTCCCAAACCCTCTCAGTCAGCTCCTTCTTCAAAAATGAGAAATGATCCAAGCAAAAATGAAAGAAGACTAAGCGTCATTGCAATTTTTGTGGGAAAGATAATCATGATGAATCTAAATGTTTTAAGAAGACGGCAGCCTTGGAAGAAGCAATGAAGAAGCACCACATCAGCCTAGATTCGTCTTTAGAATCTAACTCTCATGGACATTCACTTTGTGCTTCTGGTTACTCTTATACTGCATCTTCTTCTTCTACTTCAAATGAATGGCTCATTGATTCTGGAGCATCTTATCATATGGCTAAGGATAAAGCCATCTTTTCTACTATGCATGAATGTAACACCAAACAAATATTTGTTGGTGATGATAGATCTCTAAGTGTTGTAGGATCTAGAATAGTTCTAGTAGAAAATGGTCATTTCAGTGATGTACTATGTGTTCCAAAAATTTCCTGCAATTTGTTATCTGTCTATCAAATTACTCATTCAGGTAAAGGTAAAACTGTGACGTTTACACCTCACCAAGTTGTAATCAAGGATTTTAAAAATCCTCAAAATGTCCTTGCTACTGGAACTGTTGATGATATTACTAGGTTGTACAAATTTAACAACTTTGGGTCATCACCTTTTCCTTCAATTTTTGTTGCTCATAGTGATAACTTGAGCAAACTTTGGCATGAGCGATTTCGTCACTTAAATTATCACTCATTGCAACAACTATGTAAAGACAATATGGTGACTAGTCTTCTGCTGGTATCTTGTAAGGATGGTGTTTGTTCCGGTTGTGTACTCGAAAAACATCATTGGGACAGTTTTGACAAACGTGCCTCTTGGCATGCCTCGGTTCCCTTGGAGCTTGTGCATAGTGACTTGTGTGGCCCTCTTCCATCTGCTTCATTTTCTGGTTTCAAATATTTCTTAACTTTCATTGATGACTACTCCAGATGCACTTGGGTTTACTTCTTAAAACTTAAGAGCGAAGTATTTAACATGTTCTTGGCCTGCAAGGCGCTTGTTGAAAAAAAATCTGGTCATCAAATTATGAAGTTAAGATCTGACAATGGAGGAGAATATGTTAACAACAATTTCACTACTTTTTGCACTAAACAAGCAATCCAACAACAACACACTGTTCCATATACACCACAACAAAATGGTGTAGCTGAAAGGAAGAACCGCACTTTAAAAGAAATGGATAATTGTATGATCTAATCTAAGGGACTAAGTCTTCAATATTGGGCTGAGGCCATAAATTGTGCAAATTACATAGTTAATCGCACACCCACTAATGTTTTACAGGGTATAAACTGGAAGAAGCATGGAGTAAAATTAAACCAGATGTAAGTCACTTTCGTGTGTTTGGTTGTGAAGCATGGGCTCACATTCCAGATGAAAAACGGAAAGCATTGCAGCCTAAAAGTGAAAAGTGCATATTTGGTGGATATTCTGAAGATGTAAAAGGTTATAGACTTCTTCAACCACATTCTCATGATATAATCATTAGAAGAGATGTTAAATTTGATGAAAATCTCTTGGCCTATGAGCCTAACTTGGTGGGTGTGCCATCTTTGGCCTGCGAGCCTGATTCAGCAATTGTGCCTTCTTCTTCTTCTTCTTCCAGCTTCCTTGACAGGTTTCCAAATCCAGTTTCTGATGATGATAGTGAGGATTAAAATCCACCTTCGCCTGCTCATGTTCCTCCAATTAGACCAGCACCAATACTTCCTCTATGGGTCCATTCAACTTGTGAAGCAGCTAGTGATCTTGCCGGTGATCCTCGAGATCAACGTCGAACACGTTCTTAGTTTCAGTGAGCCTCTTCTCTTTTGGCTCAAGTTTTCGAGAATCATGATCCAGCAAATTTTGCAGAAGCTTCAAGAAATCCAGATTGGGATGCAGCTATGGATGAAGAATATCGTTCCTTAATGGAAAATGAGACTTGAGATCTTGTTCCTCTTCCAAAAGGAAGAAAACTTGTCATATGTAAATGGGTCTATAGAACTAAATATGCATCAGATGGAAGTGTTGAAAGAATTAAGGCAAGGTTAGTTGCTAAAGGTTTTTCCCAAGTTGAAGGGATTGACTACAATGAAACCTTTGCTCCTGTAGCAAAAATGAACTCCATCCACCTTCTTCTTTCCCTTGCAGCGTTACATAACTGGGAAGTCCATCAAATGGATGTCAAGTCTGCCTTCTTACATGGTGATTTACATGAGGAAATTTACATGGAACAACCTCCTATAAATGTTCAAAATAACTCTAGCCTTGTCTGCCTCCTTAAGAAATCCTTATATGGCCTTAAGCAAGCTCCTAGAGCTTGGTATGCCAAAATGGATAGCTTTCTCCTTGACACTAATTTTTCTAGATGCCATTCTTACCCCAATGTCTATACCAAAAAAGTAGGAAACCATCCCATCATACTTGTTCTTTATGTTGATGATCTTATCCTTACTGGTAGTGACCCTAACCTTATAACCCATGTGAAATCCAGTCTTAAGCAAAATTTTGAAATGTCAGACTTAGGACATTTGCATTATTTTCTTGGTCTCTAAGTCTTGCAAAACAAAGAAGGAATCTTTCTTTCCCAGTCTAAGTATTCTTGTGACCTTCTTCATCGCTTCCACATGGAAGATTGTAAACCAGCCCCTTCTCCCTTCCAGTCTGGAGTCAAGCTTTCTACTACTTGTACTTCCCCTGAAGTAGATGCCACCTTGTATCATCAGCTTGTTGGTAGTCTTTTATACTTGAATCATTCATGTCCTGATCTTTCCTTTGCCGTTGGTCGTGTTTCCCGTTACATGAAAACTCCTCACGAAAGTCACTGGAAAGCATCCAAAAGAATACTTCGATATATTCGAGGTACAATTCAGTTTGGGATTCATTACAGTATAGGGGGGAAACCTTTGTTGGTTGGTTTCACTGATTCAGATTGGGCCGGCGATCTTGATGATCGAAAGTCTACTGCAGGTTATGTTTTTAGTCTGGGATCTAGACCTGTCACTTGGGCTTGTAAGAAACAACAAGCTCTTGCTCTTTCTTCAGCAGAAGCAGAATATCGAGCTGTAGTTAATGCTAGTCAGGAAGCTTTATGGCTTCGACAGATCTTTTTAGAGTTTGGATTCGAGTAGTAGCAGCCTACTCCACTTTGGTGCAACAATCAAAGTGCCATCAAGCTCGCTAAAGATCCAGTTCTACATCAGCGCAGTAAACACATTGAGATACACATGCACTTCATCCAAATTCTTATTCATGATCGTGTTATTGAAGTGCTCTATTTCCCTACAGATGATCAAGTTCCACACATCTTCACCAAGTCTTTTACAAAAGCGAAGTTTTCTAAACTTCAGTCTATGTTAGGAGTTCAGGAATGTGTCCTTAAGGGGGGATAGGCTCTAATTCCTCCTTCCTTCTCCTAATAGTGTCACTTTTGTAAATACTTCAATCCTATCCCAAGTTGTTCTTAAAGGGGGATTTTAGGATATTTAGACACTTAGGAGTTAGTTAAGATCAACTTGGGTAATATATCCGTTAGGTAAAAGTGTGTTTCTTTAGTATGCATTAGTATGCATTTGTAAATATTCTAATCCGAAAATCACAATATGTTCTAGACATAGAGTGATCTGACAGTTCAACTTCTCTAAGATCATACCTACCATTGATCCATGGCTTAACACCCGATTGGTCTATGATCTCTATTTAAAGAGCATAGAGGGTCCTTGGCTAGTTGATCGATTATGAGAAGCTCATGTAACTTTCTTTCTTTTGCATAATAAATTGCTCCAAGTAGCTATTTGGCTGGGGCAGTGGACTGCTTCCCTCTCGAGGGTTTTAACCACGTGAAAAACATTGGTGTATTTATCTGTGATTTGTTTGTGTGAAGCGGTTGTTCTTGGTGTGTGGTATTTTGGGAGTACCCTGTGTACCCTAACAGTTCCTCCTTCTCCAGCACAACTATGAGGTCAGTAAACATTTGCATTTGGTACACTTAAGATACCTGGATTTGGCCGAACAAAGTGAACTTGTTGATTTTCTGTTATCATAGAGAAAAAACTCAATTGTTAGTTAAACCAAAATATGCATAAGCATTTTAAGCCCAAAAGTCCTGAGTGTTTCAACTCTCACTCTGATACCATATGTGACAGACCTCTTTTACTTCAATGACATTATGGTGAAAAGGGGGTGAAATTTTTTGGTGCTGTTACTACAACATTTGTCAATAATGTTAGTGGCAGATTTACATGGCAATTAAAATGGAAACATGTACCATCAAATTCAGAAATTTCCAAACTATAGGGATTGTAAAATCAATCATTCGAGAATATTTCTTTAATGTAGATCCCTTAAGATACCATTCATAACCACAAGCATTGCATCATCATAGTGTTTTGAAAATGACTTACTATGCACACCATAAAACATTAAGAAAACAATAGCATTATTCGATCATCCTTTACAGCACTATAGTCCATTTGCAGAATAAGATCCTAAGTGCAGAAATAACATGGAGGCAATAAAACATATATACACAACATGTAAAGACAACCATATTCAAGTGAAGATAAACAACATAAGGCACGCAACATGAAAAGGAAACTGAAGTACATGGTTCACCCCAAACCCAGGGTTACGTCCACCAAACGATCGCATCATGCGAAATTTATTTTCATAAACATATTACAATATGCACCACATGGTTACCATGATTTCCTTTCCTAACCGAAAGGTAGATCTTATATTCAACAGTGCAAGATGGTCCAAATAACCAATTTCAGAGGCACTGAAATCCACTTCAGAAAACACCAAAATCAATCTAGTCCAAGAGATTGATCCAATACACAAAAATGATCTTAAAATGTAGCACCAAAGGAGGTTCCAATGACCCAAACATGACCTTGATCATGGAAGCCACAAATGAAATAAAACGCCCAACCTAGTCCCTCTAACAGAATATAGAAAACACCTTCCAGACATTAACCCCCCCAACAGTGAGAATTATATCTAATATATACTAATACACACCATGTAGCACAAACAAATTTATACCCAACAATCACTCCAGACCTGCTACAATTCATGCCCATTGAAATGTCACAGTAAAAATTTCAAGGCAAGGGCCCACTTTAGTCCTCGTGATAAGATACAAAGTTTTTATTTAAATCAACCCATTTCATTTCTAACACCCAATTAGACCCAAGTGGTTTAGTTGATGATTCTAAATCCATCCCAATATATAAGTATATACAACTAGTGTAATGTAGGGGTCTTATTCTAATCGTATTCACCTTCCAATTTATCCGAAGGCCCTTAAGTGACAGAATTCCTATAGATGATAATGATAAGGATGCAATAAAATCACACAACATGGATCCCATGCTTACTCGATTTGCATGTAATTTAGTTTATGCAAATAGGAAAAAGAGGTGGGTAACATATTAGAGCTCCTATTGTCCAGATCCAGTACTTTAATTACAACAACCTCCTTAAAAGGAACACACAAATCCCTATACAATTTTGCAGTAATTCTCTCACCCACTTCCTCATACAAACTGTAATGAGATGGGTTCACCGGATAATTCTTCCTTCGCTGAAATTGATCTGATCACTCTGTATGAACTCGCGATGCCTCCTTCATGCAGATATAAGATATTTTATGGTTGAATTTGCTAACTAAAAATTGATTATCAGGACATGGTCAGATATTAGTACCCATATGTCAGTATATAGTAAAAGTTAGCGTGTGTTTATCGAATTTCACCATAAGATAGTTTTCTTGCACAGCCCATGAGATTCCCAAAGTGCTAATGAAGGGGGCGTAATGGTGTGTCCACTGTACAGGGGCGGCAGGCGCGGGTGGGATCCTAGTGGATCCCGGAGGACAAGTGGAACATAGATTTGCCTGGGGACTCGGTCCTAGAACTAACAATGAAGCAGAATGGATGGCTCTTCTCTAGGGTCTTCATCTTATTCAGGACAAAAAACTTCAGAAAGTTCTGGTCTTCGGCGACTCTAGGCATGTCATCTATAATATGATCAATGGGTATCCATCATGTGATATCAAATGTCGCAGATTATATAAAAAGGCTAAACTCCTTCTATCCCAGTCTATCGAGTTCTATCACATTCTTCGCCAGAATAACAAAGATGCAGACGTTATGGCCAATGTTGGAGCCAGTCTTCCCCAAGGCCATTTCAGTCAGGATGAGAAGCCTCCTTTTTTCAAAGTCATTCCATGAAGAGAGGATTAAGAATACATAATCAAATCTATATTAGTCAAGTCCATGAAGTGGAGCTCCTTTCTAAAGGGGAATACATTTGGATGGTTTATATTTTTGTATCTCCTTTCTTTCTTGTTTTTATTTCCTCCCGCCTTCTCCTTTATCCCTTCTCCCCATTTCTCCTTTTCCCCCTAATCCCTCCCCCTCTCCACTCCTTTGTCCGTCTCTCCTCTCCCCACCTTTCCCCCCCAGCTGGCTTCCTCCTTCACCATCCTCTTGGCGGCTATCGGCATTTAAGGTTCTGTCCTGCCCTTTTCTCTGTGGTGGCCGCGTGGATAGTCCTTCCTCCCTCTGCAGCTGAGGGTATAACTCCCTTCTATCTCACAATTAAATGTTATACTTTCTCACACGATCGGGGGACTCCTTTCTTCGTCTTCATGTCGATTCTTAGCCTTATCTTGTCTCATGGTTTATCTACGGGTCTGAATCTCGACTCTGTTATCTTTATGCAAGTGGTAGATGGAATTGGAAGGGAGAATTTGCAGGTAATTTCTCGGCATGGGTAGCCTTTCTTCCGAGCAGGGATAGAAGAAAGCCAAGCCCAGTTTTCCCTCTGTCAATATCGTCATCCATTAGAACCCTAGGAAATCGACTTTCAGGTGGATAATTGCTCAGTTAAAATTGATAGGCAGGTAAGGGTTCTGGAAGGTCTTGTCGTCAATTGGAAGAAAGACGCATTGGCAACCTGGTGGAGTTCATACAATCTATGGAGTTTTGCTCTGCAGTCTGATATGCTTGACCTTTGGGGTGATTCAGCCCTCCAACAAGAAAATCAGCAAGACCTCTGAGACATTGCAGATTTCTCTTTGCACTCTCAGTTTTCTGGAATTGCAATTACATCTGAATCTGGCAGAATGGCTCATCTAGGAAACAGCCTTGGGCTGCAGGATATCATGAAGAATTTGCGCAGGATATATGAGCTGACAGCTATTGGGGTTAAGGATAATAGGGACATGGCTAAGGAAATAAAGGAAATGAGTGAGACCGTTAACAGGACATATTTGGAAGTCAGCAACAATGGAGCCCGTACTGACGACTTGGAAAGCAATCTGCTCGAACTGTTGGGCAGAGTGGAGCGCATAGAGGAAGATCTTCAAAAGCTTGTTTCAATGAACCAGGAGAGCAGGGTCAATGGTGTCAATGACATAGCTGCTCAGCCTATGGAAGAGGAATCTGTCCTTCAGTCCCGGCCTCAGAAAGGCGTCTGAATTCTATCCTCTGTTCTTTTTTGTTCAGTTTAGTATGGGATTTTATGCTCCAGTTTTGAATGGGTTATGTATTTCTGCTCGTTGCTTTGTAGACAGTTTGTAAGGGTATATACTACCCGTTTAGTTTGCAGTCCAGAAACAATCATTTTCTCTCTCTTTTGGGAATTGGATCATGTCTGGTTTGTAGCTATTTTGCCTTGTCGGCTTTATATTTACCTTCTATGCTGTACTGAATGGCTGTGCACAGCCTGTTAATATAAATCCCTTTCTGTTTCTGTTAAAAAAAATGGTGTGTCCACTGTGAAAAGCTGAAGTCATGGGAAATTTCTCTAAGATTTTATGGATTCAGGTTATAACTCAAAAACAAAGATGTAATCACACCCTATGACTATGAATCTTGCTTTTACAGGGAGGATTTCCAAAAGTTTGGATTGTAAATCATAGCAATCTAAAAAATGCAAAAAAAGAAAGACTCTCAAATTTGCATGACACAAAAGAAGATGGCTCTGCGTACTGGAACTCAAACATGTGCCAGCTAACCTTGTAGGTTGATCACAGTTGATAGAGACTAGACTATAAAAAATGATTCTATACTGGTCACCCAAAATTTCCATTCGCCCTAACCCAAAACCACAGGAGAAAACCTAAGGGGGCTATGCAAAAAATTGGTATAGCAAACACCAACCGACAACTTCTGCGAGATAGACATTTTTCCTCTTAAAGCAACGAGCTAGGTCGCATGAATCATCATTTATAAATCGTAATTTCAAATTTGGAATTGACAGGTATGGAACACCATGGTTTTGACAAACTCCAGCTATAACTACACACCGTGACATCTATATATACAACATTATACCCATCGACGATACATAGCGATATATGCAGTAGTAGTTAGTAATCACATACAGCGATGTATAGTGATATCAGAGATCATATACAGTGATATATATATATATATATATATATATATATATATATTAATTTTGAGATGTAATGCATATCTATATCAGCGATATATAATGATAACCATAATCCTATATAGTGAGATATATATGTATATATATAACACTTCTGAGATGCAAAAACTTATCTATATTCTGACCACATATGGAAGTTTACCAAACCTTAATATTGGTGAAAGCATCCACAGATCCAATCTTGTACAATGAAAAAGGAAGTTTATGGAATATACCTACCTTCTCCATAACGTGGATGCCAAGAGTGCATACCTGGGCGAGTTAGCATTAATCTTTTGCGAGTAAAACAAATACAATTTCCCCCCATCCCTTCCCCAGTCCATTTCCCCCTATAAATTTATCACTCATTTATTTTCATAAGGCCATGCTCCTCGGCCAGCATAGCAATTTGTGGTTACAATTGTCTGGAGGATTTTGGGCTGAGAAGTCCAAAAATTATGGTGACCGTTTCTGCCCTAAAATTGAGGCAATAATTTTGCCCTAAATTCTGCTAGACAATACCCAGCCTTAATTTCTTAGTCAGGTAATTATGTCCGGGCATGCGTCCAACCCAACAGGGTCATTTCTTTATTTTATTGTTATTTAGAAAGTATTTCTCTTTTACATGTATGTTCATATACATAGATGTAATGATTTAGGAAATTATAATTAACCCAATATTCATGCCTTACGACTTAGGCATTTTCTTATAACCGCCTTAATATGAAAGTATATATATATATATATATATATGGTTTAGTAAAATGGTATGTTTTCCATTTAATCGTTAACGAGGTATGTCATGGTGCTATCTTGCCTCTCTAAGTTTTTTTAATAGGACTACGAACTATAGTCTTTATACATGTAGCTCCTTAGGTTGTTTTCTTCTCGTCTTAACTCTTTGTACTTCACTCTTATGTTCATCCTAAGAACGAGTGCAACTCCCTCTATCGAGGCTTAAACAAAGTTAGGGTTAAGTACCAAATCATGGTGTCTCAGTCGGAAAGGTGCAGATAAAGCCCCAGAAGGTAAGTTAGTCCATTTAGGCTTACTTTGACCTAAGACATTATTTGAGATCTTCCTTAGTGGATTCGGTCGCCCGTCGTCGAGCTGCGTCCAATCCTTAAGTCTCCTAAAGGACTTTGGATAGTATCAAATACAAGGTCTTACTGGTGGAGCCTTGGCCTTGGGCTCCTCACCAGAAGACAATTACAATAATATGAAAAAATTTTACAACACATCCAAGGGTCTTTTACAAGAGGGATATTACAGCTACGGTATATAAATTCTCCTACGTATATAATTTGCACTCAATTACTCAGAAATGAGTAAGGAGTAATTCTTCTAGATGATTTATAGGGTTATATAACTCATGAATGATTATCAAAATCACTGCAACTTATTAAATTCTAATGATTAATTAATAAAATTTTGGGTTATCAATAGATGCTTTGACTAAACCATGTAGCTGATTCATGAATCGGGACAATGACGGTAGGGTTGGTGATGCCCATGGTTTAAGTCCATGGTTTTGTAATAGTGCGATATATAAATAGGCACTTTTGTAAAAGAAAAGTTAGGTTTTATGATGTAAGAAGGATTAAGGTGAAGCTAAGGCTAATTTTGTAAGGAAAGGTTAAGTCCCAGCTGTGTGCGTGGACGACCTCTATAGCTGTGTGCACAGAGGGTTTTTGTAAGAAGATTAAGGAAATATCTTTAGCTTTGTGCGCAGAGGCCTGCTGCTGTGTGCACTGCTTTTAAGGATTGAAGGGATCTGCAGCTGAGTGCACAAATCAGAACTGTGGTTTTGTAGCAAGTTGAATAAAACACAGTTTTGTGGACGTAGCCCCTACACTAGGGGTGAACCACGTTATATCTGGTGTTGTGGTTTCTTGTGCTGTTTCTATTTCTATTGTATTTTATGCATTAATAACTGTATACATTTGATAAATAAGATCGCTGCTAATAACAAGCTTCGCTGTGAATTCCCTGTAGTGGGTTAAGCAAGTCACGGTTGTTTATCTATCTGCGAAGTTGTATATATGTGAATGGTAAAGCTTAATAATTATATATTATAAGTTTATTAAAGGCTAAGGTACAGTAATAACCCTCTCTGCTTGCAGAAACCTGATTCTGCGGCACCCCATAGCTGTTTTAGGTGAGACTACAACCTGCGCGCAGGTTGTTGCTGAAAGGGCCAACACTGTGGGTCTTTTGTTGGTGCGAAGCAAAAGGATTAAAACCTGGGTCTGCCCTATTACCCAACAAATTGGTTCCATTTCCGGTTGAACTTAGTATCTGTGCAAGAGGGGTTTATGTCATACCTCGAGGGCTATGTTCTGGAGGCCCTCTGTGAAGGCCATTGGTGATTGGATTCAGGAAACTTATCTGAAATTTGCTGAACAAGAAAACACAAATCCACGTCGTAGCGCAAGCGACTTTTTACAAAGGTATGTTTTTTGTGATGCTATGAAATTTTCTTTTCTAGTATCCACATAGAATTGCACCAGTGGTTATCCAGGTTAACAGAGCGAAGGACGAACTTCCAAGCTCGCCAATCTCCTGCGTGGACTCCCGCAAGGGTCAATCTTGTGAAACACATGAACAACGAGATTTCCCGCGTTGTTGATTTCTGGACAACGCGAACGTTGGAAGCTTTTGTTACTGAGTTTTCCAATGACACAAGTACTCCCTTTAGCAAAGCTGAACGGCAGTTTTTCAAAGGACCCTGGGGTAAGTTTTTGAATTCATTCAGCTTGAAAATTAAACTACTAGTAGCCGAAAAAGGTATATTGCTTTTTGAATCAGACTGTTAGTTTAGTAGTACTAACATATGTTTACAAGTGATTCTACCCTCAACGAGCAAAGTGGGCTGCTGCGAGGTAGAAAAAGGTACAGGAAGAATTTTGAGTCCTCTACCCTAGGTCAAGATACCGAGTCTATAGTTTTAGAACCTGACGAAAACCCGTTTGCTAACCACCCTCCGGTAACTCCGCCACACAGCTCTATTGCTCTCGAGAATCCATCCCACTCGGCAAGTAACCCTAGCCTGATTATCCCAGTCGCAGGTCAGTCTACCCCAGTAAGTTCCCATCCATATACCTCTGCCCCAACCCCTAGCCCCGCTATGGCCCACCTGACTGATGACATCAAGCTTCCTGTCTTCGAAGGGACCGGATCGGAGGATCCGGAACAATTTTGGTTTTTATGTGAAGCAGTGTGGAATGTGAAGAAAATTACAGACCTGGATGTGAGAACTGCGCAGCTCATTACTTCTTTCAGGGACTGGGCTTTGACTTGGTTCATGAAATTCTCCAGTACTCAGAGCCCTACTTTAGATGAGATTAAGGCAGCAATAACCAAAGAATTTAAGAAGCCCAAATCAGAATCCCAGAGTATCACTGAACTGAAAGAGATCCAGCAGCGGCACGGTGAATCAGTGTGGGACTTTGACCAGAGATTCAAAGTCCTACTAGACCAAGTCAGCTTCACCATTAGTCCTGTGCAGCACAAGGAGTGGTTTATTATAGCATTAGTACCACATATCAGAACTCCGCTCATGCAACAGAAGGTTGCTGACCAGCAAGAGGCTCTAGAACTTGCAATGAAGTTGGACACTGCCCCTGTCGGAGATGATTCTGGTATCGCTCAAATCCAAGCGCAGCTATCAATAATGGCCCTAGAGCTTCATGACATGAAGAAAGCTAAAACCAGTCGTGAGGAGGTTTGGTGCATGCAATGTTGGACAGAAGGTCACGATAGGGACCAGTGTCCTGTGGTCAGAACTTACCTGAATACGAGCGTGCCAAACCAATTCAATCCTGGTGTTCTCTATTGTGAGATCTATCAGACCACTGGTCAACATCGCCCTGAAGACTGCCCTCTTCTCCAGAGATATGTACAAGTCCCCAAGAACCCCTACTGCAAGTTTGGTAAGTTAGTAGGGCATACTGAAGAGGAGTGCCGTAGCTACGGCCTCATGAGAGAACGTACCTACAACGTGTTTCGGGTGCAGACTGAGGGACAGAGAAATGACGGTTACGGCTACAAGGGTGGTGGCTCTGGTAGGAGTGCTTTTGGAGGTCGTGGTCATGGTGGTATGGCAGGAAGAGGCAGAGGCCCAGTGGTGTGTTAAAATTATAACCAGGCTGAGCACCTAGCTCGGGACTGTCGGAACCCTACTACGAGCTGTCGATATTGCCGCGCAGTAGATCACGTGATTGAGCAGTGCCCGCAGTTAATAGCTAAGATTAAGGAAAACAACAGCGGCCCTACCCTGAACATTCAGTTCATTTTCGTTGAGCAGCGACCTACAGCAACCATCAATGTTTTCACTCGGAGTGGAGCTACGACGCACATACAGAACACACAGAAACAGCCTGTCGAGGCGTGTGTGCGCAAGGCCCCTGAGAAAGTCCCAGCACGTGATACTGTGAGAGACCAAGAATCAGTCAAGGAGGCTTGGTGGGATAGTGTTGACCCTAGCACATCCGCAGTACCTGCGCAGCCACCTCTGCAGGACCCACAGCCGCAAGATGCTTCGACAGATAGAGTAAGTACACTTTCCTCCTTTTTACAGAGTTGTATGAAACTCTTGAGGAATCAGAATGCCTTAAAGGAATTTCAAAAATTTCTTGCTTTGACAGACCCTCAGAGAAGAGTTGATCAGGACAAAACTGTTAATCATGTCCGAAGAACTGGTAGGGAAATGCGATTGAATGTCCAGATAGGTGAGTATGATATGACTGATGTCATTCTGGATCTCGGATCAGAAGTTAATGTCCTACCCAAGCAAACTTGGGGACAAATGGGAAAACCTGCCCTAGCCTGGTCACCTATACAACTGAGATTAGCAAATCAGCAAAGGATTGTGCCCCTAGGGAAACTTTTTAGTGTTCCAATAGATATTGATGGGGTCAGTACTCTAACGGATTTTGAAGTTATTGAGATCATTGATGACAGCAACCCTTATCCAGCCCTGTTGGGAATCGAGTGGGCCATGGCAAATGCTGCAATCATCAACCTTAAGAGGAGACAGATGACCTTCGAAGGAAATGGTTTGCGAGTTATCGTACCCCTCGACCCGTCCCAAGAAGAAAGATATACAGAACCAATCAGAGACGAAGACCAGGATGTTCTGGAGCACATTTATAACATTACATCCAAGGAAGAAGATTATGTTGAACCTGATGTCGACGATGTAATGGATTGGAAATGTGATAGCTCCTGCATGTCTGATTCAGACGACGGTCTAGAGAATTGGCAGAATCGACTGTACGAGCTACATGGCCATAGGTGCGCGCGAATCACTAAGTCTCTTAGATGCCTTAGTGCGCAGCCCAGAGAGTTGCCTACATATGACGGGTTGACAGACCCTGGAGAATTTATTGCACAGTTCTCAGAACAATTTCCCGAGTCACAAAGAATGCAGACTCTGGAGACAGCATTAAGAGCTACCGCAGCAAGATGGTGGACTGATCACAAAAAGTCTACTCCCAGTTGGGGAGCCTACCAGAAATTTCTGCACTTCAGATTCATGGGCCAATCCCAAGAGGTGCGAAGTAAGTTCAATGGGCAGAATAGCCCTCGGGAACAATTGAGGCAATGTTATGCAGCATGGGAAAATGTAATTTGCGAGGAGTGGGTGCATAAGCTTGTGCACACCTTGGAACCTAAAGCAAAAAACTGGTATATGGAGGTCGAGCTCTGACATGGCACTGTAAGTTGGGATGATCTTGTTGATAGCATTTTTCTTACATTTTCTATTAATGAAGTTTGTCCTGTTTTAGATATAGCTGTAAGGTCAACCCATGACAAGGCAAATGATGATCAAGAAGGAATTGAATACCAAACCAAGGGGCAGAACCAAGAAGCCAGTCCACCAAACCTAACAGTCCTATCGCAGACATTACCAGGACGGGTCGAAGGCCAATATTGTGCCGAAGGTGCTTGTTGTCACAAAGCTCAAACCATGATTCTGTCGAAGACCAAAAACACAGTGAGACTTAAAATCTGACCGTTGGAAAGCAGCCAAATTGGCGGCGGTAGCGCTTTAATTGCCTTAAAATCCTATACTAAGAAGATTATCGAAAATCGAGTGCCACTTGGACAAGATTTTCATCAGATTTGGTGCCTTCAATGCACCGTCCTGCCCGATTTGACTGATGGAGTGTATAAGAAGATGCCTAAATTAGGAAAAATTGTATTCTGCATTTCTTTAAGATTTACGAGTGAACCCATCACAAAAGAACGAGAGCTTGATGATTTAGTAAGAGAATTCGAGCAAGAGGGTCTGATAAGTTGCTCTAATCGGCCTCCTGCCTCTGTTCCCCATGAAGAAGCTCACCCAGCACCACCACGGCCAATGCAGACACGGTCTGCCAGGAAAAAGTCCAGAACTGAAGTTCGCTCCAAGCGAAACCAAGACTGGCATAGGAAAATAGGGCAAACACCAGACGATCATCATATGGATCCCCTCAGTTCAGCACATGTCCCGTCCGGGGGCAGGGAGAACATTGCACCACCGCGGCCACCGTATCTACAACCTGTTTGACCAGGCGCTGAGCTACCCCAACGAACAAAGCAATTCACGTTAACGACACCCTCACTGCCACAAGGAGTTCAGCTGATCGAAAGCATGACAGGGAAGATAGATCGTCTTAAGTACAGTGATCACGACACAAATGACCATGGAAAGTTTCCACAGTTTGCACCAACAGAATACTTGCACCGCGTCAAATACCCAGATGATAATGCGACACTAATGGAAGTAAAACAATGGGCTGCGGGCCTGGACAAAGCTGGCCTACTCAAGATGCTTGATATTCCGCATTTCGGTTGTGGCATACATGTTACTGTAGTAGACAAACAGTTGCTAGCGTTAGTGCATGAGGGATATTTATGGATAGGAGACCAGCAAATTCCTATTGACGCCGCACTCATTCATAAGATCATAGGTTTACCAATGGCAGGACCTGATCCGGGAACTGAATTTCCCTCAAAACATGAGGATACAAAGCTCATGCAAACTATGAAAGAGTGGTTTGGCCTGACAAAGGGGAAACGGGGGTATCACACTTCCGCGATTCAGGAACAGAACATTCACTTTGCAGCTGAACTCTTAGCCTGCAAACTCATACGAAAATGCAGGCCAACTGAAGTACCTGCTCCGGTTATCCGGATTGCTATGAATTGCGCTAAGGGGTACACTTACAATTGGGCCGCATACCTTGCGAAGTAATTCCTGGAGGATGCTCGCGACGCACAGGAAAAAGGTATACCTTTTCATTACTCCTGGCTATTAATACTTATTGCATTAGTTGGGTGGAAAGAGCCCACCAAAGCTCAGTTTGTAGAATTAAACCCAGGCATGCTGGGGGCAGTGAGGTACGCCTCCCTATGGATATCCTCAGATAAGGTAGCTCAGCAGATGATGAACACTATGTTCATATTTTATGCCATGAGTATCCACTATGAGATTGTGCGAACACCACAGCTTACCAATGAGTTGTTCTCTAAATATGAGGGCGTCGTGAACTTCAGTGCCGATATACATCATGTTTTCATTCAAGCCCATGCAGATCCATGACATCAATGGTTTAAATTACCATATGTAGTTACCGAACCTGATATCAGGGGCATAGTTCAGCAATGGCCAGCTGACTGGTTGAAAGATGTAGGAAAAAAACCCTCTATTCCAGTTCCCCTAGCTACCAATATTGGCGTAGGTACCAGTTAGGCGCAGCAGCAAAACCCATTAGAAGATAGAGAAGACCTAAGTGATTCGCAGCCGGATGGCGACGGCCAGGGCGGAGATAGCAGACAGGATGAACAGGATGAGGAGTCGATCAATACCATATCAGACCCTAACCCATCAACCAAGCGCAAGTCACCAGAAGTAGCGAAGGTAAACAAGCCTCAGTCCCGCAAGAAGTCAAAAGCGTCGAAGGATAAAAATATTGAAGAAGAAGCCACTATAACGTTGGATGAGCTGGAGCAAGCTCTAGAAAAATCTACTAGAACGCTTACTAAAAAATGGTCAGAGTTTGCGGAACTACATCTTGCTGGGCTCACAGGCATAGCAAACGGGGTTTCGGAGCTAAACGAGTTAGCATCAAAGTCAGTGACCAGTACTGCGACAAGTAGCACTACAGCACCCACGCAGCAGGATATTAGGTAATGGCCAACCAGAGATAACCGGGGCCAAGTATCAAGCGCAGCTCTGATATTGAACGATGCAGATTCCCGGTCCTAGATGAGTATGACCATAGGGATCGATTATACCAAGATGTCCACGTCAGAATTGCACCTCTGCCAGCTCGCTATTACAAAGGAGATCCATGCACGAGACCAATTGTCCCAAATCCAATTGGAAGACACCATCAAGAAAAACAAAATCCTTGCAGCACGACTAGAAGAAGTAGCACAATAGAAGAAAGATGCTGAACATAAAACAACTACACTAATGCGAGCACTAGATGAGGCATGTCGGAGTCTTTCTGACTTTGACATACAAGGAGAAGAGGAACCAGAATAGAGAATCGCTAAGCTGAGAGACTATGCCCAGCAGTCTCGCAGCGAGATTGAAAGGTTAAAGACAGAACACCAGAACCAAATCGTAGAACTTCAACTATGCATCCCTCCCGAGACTCTACCAGAGGCCCGAGAACACCGCCATAGGGACATCAAGGCTTCAGCAGCAAAGATATCAGATAATGTGGCTAGTGCCGCAAAACTGATGGAAGACAACATCGAAGCATGGGCGAACCTACAGGACCATCCAGATGTAGGTAAGATCCAGGAAACCATCAAGTTGCACCAAGCAGAATTAGATGCAGTCAGAGTAGAAATCAAGACGCTGCCACCTATGCAGAAGATGGCTAAGGTGAAGCACAGCAAGGAACTTCAGCAGGAAATTGAGTCCTGCAGGATGAAGGTAACGCTGCTGGAGAATTCGCTACAGCCACTGGTTGATGAAGCATTGGAATTGAGTAATACTGCAGAGAGCCAGCTCAAACTTTTGAAGACCTACGACACTTTTGCACAGGAATGGGGTAACAAAGAATCATCCTTAGTGTTACAAGAGTTGGTGGAAAAGGAGAAAGCAGCTGACGACATACTACACAACCTCACTAGTCGCTTCCAGACCCTCACGCAGAAGATTCTACCACCAGAGACGTCGCAGAGTGTCCCGGGACGGGCCACTAGTGAGTCTTAGGAGCCTGTTGGGACGTGTACTCTAAGGATCGTTGGTTTTGGTAACTCCGCGGTTGTTTAGGAAGTTTGTAAGTGGAGTTACGAGTCAAAATAGTCTTAGGGGTTTCGGGGTAAGTCAAAGCCCCTTTTTGTAATAAACGCATGGTTTAAATCCAGGGTTTAGGGTTGGTGATGACCATGGTTTAAGTCCATGGTTTTGTAATAGTGCGAGATATAAATAGGCACTTTTGTAAATAAGAAAAGTTAGGTTTTATGATGTAAGAAGGATTAAGGCGAAGCTAAGGCTAATTTTGTAAGGAAAGGTTAAGTCCCAACTATGTGCGTGGACGACCTCTGCAGCTGTCTGCGCAGAGGGTTTTTGTAAGAAGATTAACGAAAGATCTGCAGCTGTGTGCACAGAGGCCTGTTGCTGTGTGCGCGGCTTTTAAGGACTGAAGGGATCTGCAGCTGAGTGCACAGATCAGAACTGCGGTTTTGTAGAAAGTTGAATAAAACACAGTTTTGTGGACGTAGCCCCTACACTAGGGGTGAACCACGTTATATCTGGTGTTGTGGTCTCTTGTGCTGTTTCTGTTTCTATTGTCTTTTATGCATTCATAACTGTATACATTTGATAAATAAGATCGCTGCTAATAACAAGCTTCACTGTGAATTCCCTGTAGTGGGTTAAGCAAATCACGGTTGTTTATCTATCTGTGAAGTTGTATATATGTGAATGGTAAATCTTAATAATTATATATTATAAGTTTATTAAAGGCTAAGGTACAGTAATACCCCTCTCTGCTTGCAGAAACCTGATTCTGCGGCACCCCATAGCTGTTTCGGGTGAGACTGCAACCTACGCACAGGTTGTTTCCGAAAGGGCCAACACTGTGGGTCTTTTGTTGGTTCGAAGCAAAAGGATTAAAACCCGGGTCTTCCCTATTGCCCAACAGTCTTAAAATATGGTGACTTGTGGAAAAAAAAGAGCGAAGGAGATGAGAACAGGAAAGACTGAGTGAGGAAGATGGAAAAATAAGAAGAAGGAAGTGGGATGAAAAAGGTACACTGAAGTCGGTGTTATTTTTGAGGGGAGGAGGATGTAATATCCCTATTTCTTTCCCCTACATAATTTTAAATTTTGAAATATCATCTGTACTTGTTTTCTGGTGAGGAGCTCAAGGGCAAGTGCCCGCCAGAAAACACCTTGTAACTTGTAAGAGTTAATTCCCCAAGTTTAGAACTCAGGTATTAACAAAAACATTCGACGAGAAACCGAGTCAACTAGGGGGAGAGGACAGAGGCTAATGACACCTTGGGGATCTAGTAATTTTAACCTAGTCTCTTACGGTATTAAAGAGGTAGTGAAGGTAAGATTCGTAGTCGCCAAATTATGGTTAAGAGCAACAAAAAACATATATGAAAACGTAGACATGAACATAAATGGAGTAATACATATATATATATATATACCCTACACATGTATATATATATATATGTATATTTAAATAAAACGGTATATATATGTAGGTTTTAAATAAAGATACGAAAATGTATATTTTAATTAAGAAGCATGAAATGTGATTAGGAAAATTTACCTCCACATTATGGAAGCTGACTTTCGGCCTATTATGGAGGAATTTTGACAAAAGGCTTTTTACACCTTTTGCAATTTTGGGGAAATCCCTGCCATATGGTGAGCAGGTAGTGCCATGTGCCCTTAGCCTCCTCCTTTATCATAGAAAATATCATTTAATAGGAGCTCTGGGTTTTAGTACATAGGGGGAGAAAAGAAAAAGGAATCACAGCTTTTCAAAAATGATCTCTGAGTATTACAAGGGGATCTCTGTGCTATTGATCAGTAACAATCTCTGAGACATTCTTTTTTATATAAAGAATAGGTCTTGATGTTTGAGCAAAGAAAGGACCAAGGAGAAGAAGGAGGATGCGAGATCTAAAGGAGGGAATTTCCCATTTGGGGAGAAATCGGAGTGTTGGGTCGAAGGAAGGGATGGTGGATTTCCTTTAGGCTCCCTTTATGCTACCAGGAAGAGACTCTTCCTGCGCTTGATCTACGTGAGTATGGCTCTGTTATATTTCTTTTACAGATTTATAAAACGTATTCTTTGATGGTAGGAAGGTATATGGGTGTTGCGATATGCAAGAACCTACAAATGTTCCCCAAGATCCTGCGACTAAGCTATTATCCAAGAAGCTATGAATACGATTTCCTTGTATGCGTATGAACTTATGGTTCTATTTCCTAAAGTCCAACATTTACAGCGACTCATTTCCTAAATGACTTTGCTAATGTATTTGTTTTGCTAAGCGTTTTGTGCTGAGAAGACATATGATGAAATAGGTTTTCTGTTTTTATTTGGCATTAAACTAGGCCATTCAAGGAACCTCTCCTCAAGTACACCAACGTTGTCCGACTTGACTTGGGTCATCGAGATTTTACTTAATTTTGAGGCTCATCAAGAAAGAATGTCTCTTAACCTAATTTGGGTCAAGGTGTTTTTATCCATTTTTAGTATTAATAAGTACCAATGCTCCCCATCCTATTTAGGTCATTGTGATTTAATGTTTTAATAGTCTATGGGATTTTTAGTTTCTATGGATTAGGTTTTAAGGGCCATTGGCTGCAGTCTCATGCCTTGCAAGGGATCCAAAGGAATATGAAGTCAGCCTTGCTTTCCAAGGTTCATACATATTGGCCTTGCACTGTAGCCAAGAATCGAATTTGGGATCTTGCGGCATAGAGAATTTGATAAATGAGTTGTTCAATGAAATAAACGTGATCTTTATCAACTACAACGTGGATCAAACCTATGGTGACACTAGGATTATATTCATATTTTGTTTTGATTGTAAGAAAGTAGGTCGTATGGATCAGGTTAATCCAAAAAATGTTGAAAGTCAATATAATCTTACACATAAATATATCTAAGCCGTATTTAATGTTATGGCGAAGCATAATAAGGAACATTCGAGGTAAAGATCGAAATCTTGATTAAACAGCTTATGGAATCAAAGTAAATATAGATACATTGTTTGGTATTGCTAATAAAGGGAGAGAAATCAATATCTGAATGTATCCACCTTTGTGAAGTTGTCTTTAATAGAAAACCCCAATTTGTCTTTTTAGTAAAGGACCTATATTCATGTTCAATAGGCTTGAGTTTCAGACCCATCCTGATTTCTCCATGCTGTACTGAATCTCTTAAGAAGCACCTAGAATGAAAAACTAATCATAGCGGGTACCTTTCTGAAACTTATGCTTACCAGAAAACGTGGCAAAGGAAAGCTGCAATCCAGCTATAAAAAGTTAGTAAACTCGTCCTTGATGTTTTTAAAGAGTAGTATGCTATCCCTTGTTTTGAATTGTATCGATTTCCCCACTTGTGTGGATAGTGTGGGAATAGCTCAAGAAGGCTCCCCGAGGAGCAGACGATGATTATAACAGAAAATGTATGGTAACATTTGTATTGCATAATTCCTTAAGGAAATAAATGTCACACATTGTGACTGTTTGGTAGATGTAGCCCAAGGATTGGGTGAACCATGTACTTTTGTGTATGCCTCACTTTTTTCATGTGTCTGAATGTTTTCCTTTTCTCACATTGTTTGTGTACATGTGACGCTGTTCAGCAACCTTGTTAATGGATTTTTCTATTGTAGAAGATAATCAAGAAAAGTTATTATAATGAGTTTTGGTCCACACACAGTATTGTTTTAAATGCATTGATGATGAAAACGCTTGCAGTTTCCAACCAAGGTAAATAGAGTGATGTGGTTAAATATATGATGTTAGATAAATGTATTATGTGAGCTTCACCCCATAAGCTGAAGGAGTTATGCTTAATTCATTTTGCAAAGAAATAACTTATTATGATGAAGGTTTTAGATAGAAAATGAATTCAACACCTTGCGGGCATTTTATGCCAGTCACAATAAATGTATGTGCCAATGTGATAAGAGAAACTTGAACATGTATTCAAAATGATAGTTCGAATTTGCACATAAGAAGTTCTCCATTGAGGTCTAACATATCATGTTTAATTAAAATGCATTGTGGATCAAAATTTTATAAATTTTAGGGATTAGCATTGCAGTGTACATGGAAGTATATTATGTCATAGTACAGGGTAAAGCCTTCATTGGGAGGATAAAGTTTGAAGGGAAAGTGAGAAATGCCACTAAGAGTAAGTCCATATACTATGGATTTATAAGAATATATAATGTGTGATGAATACAAACAAAGTTGTGGATAATCAAATTTGTTATCTAGATGAATTGATTATATTTTGTCTGAATTATGTAGGTATGTGAAAATGGGAATGCGACAACTATGGTTGTATGTAACTCTTGAGTTTGATCATAATGATGGTATAAATTATTGAATGGTGAGACCAAAAGACGGTGTCATTGAATTCTTTTGTGGGGCTAAAGGACACAATTATTGCTTAGATATAATTTGGTTTTGAACAAATGAATGGAGCATATGTTATTAAGTATATGAGTAATTATATGAATAGATGCCAAGGATAATGTCACACTTAAGGGTTTTATTTATTTCAGAGATGGAGCATAATTTACCACATTTTTCACTAAAGTTATTTTCAATTTTTGGGTGATGTTACAGATCCTTTCCCTAATGCCTAGTTCGTTCCTCCTCTCCATGCAGAAAAATGTAGAGGTTTTCTTGTAACCCCAATATCGTTCATTGTAGGGATCACAAGGATTTATCACTTATTTTTAAATGACCAAATGGAGC
>LPNX010502893.1:26957-114946 GCA_001517045.1 Pseudotsuga menziesii | reverse complement strand
CTATTTCATTTGGAAGTTCTTCTCATGGCTTTTCATTCTTCAAATGCATTTGAAAAAATCAAAATGGCAGAGAAGCGTTTTGCTGAAAATATTGACATCGATTTTGAGCATGCATGTCGGGGCACTGCGAAAAGCTGTGCTTTTTGTTCTTGATGGGAAAGAATGCGAAGATGATGCACTGTTTTCACTAAATTGCTGCTTCAAGCAGGTTATGACAAGTCAAAGCAGGAAGAGCTGTTGGGGAAGCTAGGAGCTAGCTTTAAGCTTATAGAGTCTGTACTTGGAACTCTGACAAAGTTTAGAGGAATTGTGAGCAAAGAAAACACGGGGAACCTGAACAAACCTTTTATGAGCTCCTCGTTGCATGGTTTCCCATCACATGTTCATCCAGGGAGTGAAGCTATGGTCTCTTCTACCCTCTCTGTTGAGGGATTTTTGTATACAATTGAGCAATTTTTCAGAGCAAGAGATGCATTAGGGGGAATTGAGGTGGCCCATCCTTTGCAATTGGAGATTGCAGTAGCAAGTTTTGCAAGCACATGGAAGCTATAAGAGGGTATCTTTTATGAAAAATGGGTAAGGGGATTTTTTTGCAACTTGGAAAGCACGAGAGAAGATGAACTTATCAATTGTTTGCTTGGGCACAAGAAAATCAGAATTTTTTTCTTGTCTTCTCCAAGGATCCAAATGGCTCCATTTTCCTTAGTTGGGTAGAAGAAAAGTGAGGAGAAAATATGGAGAGAGAGGTGGTGCTACAGAAAAAGAAACAAATCACATCCCATTGACACAACACTCTAGAAATATGTGGAGAAACTTGGCACTAGGTGAAACTCTGGTTGGAGCTACAGATGAATAATTTATATGTTTTAAGAACAATTAGATTGGCTCAATGAGTGAAATCCCATTTGCTTGATAAAAAAGGGAATGGACTTGTGAAGCACAGAAGTATATCACCCAATGTTCCCTAATTCATATATGCAAACCTGTGCTGACCATCCCACAAGTGATAAAAGCTAACTCACAGACAAATCCCACATGGGGCTTAACCCTTAGTATTTCATTGGTTATTAGTCAAATTATTATTCTTTTAAAGGGCCTTGGGAAGAAGATAGATATGATGGAGAGGGTGTGTGGGTTAACATTGATATTTCAACCAGAAAGGTGGTGGGGGATTTACAAGGCAAATTTTCCATTTCTCTCCCATGATCTTAGAAAGAACCAGAACATAAAATTTATTCGTATGCAACATATAAAGCATTGCATGGATTATTTCCTGTCTATAAAAACATGCTGGTCGCTCCACAGTTATTAGCAGAATCTGGGATGCATATTACAAAATCATCACCTCAAATGATCTCCAGAGTGAAAAAGATCTTTCATTTCTGCTTCAGGAGCATCCCGGTTAATGTATCACCAAAGCCAGAAATATCACTGTCACTGCTACTACTGATCATTTCATCTTTATAAAACCATCAATAGTTTCTTGTCCAACTGCTCCTGTGTCCTGATGATTAGTAGGACAAGCATTTAATAAAATTTACATGCTCAACCACTAAAATATTTTTCAAAAGGATATTGGGAATTTCTCAGCTAGGTAGCATTAGTATAGCTGAATAGGAAACAACATCAAAAATGAAAATTATTAAAATGAAACACTAAAACTAAAGCAAAAAACACCACACTATACTAATAATCACATATGAGTTGACAGAGAGCAAATGTACACCATAATTACCGTGCACTGCAATTAATAATGAGGTATCAACTTCGAGCTATAGAATATGCAATAATACTTCCTGGAAAAAAAAAGAAGGATCAAGTTCATAATACCAACCAGTAAAAAAATGGGGCAGAAATGCATAAGTTAATGTATTTCCCGCTGGTACTTGAATGCATATCATATGAAAAAAATTTAATCTTGCAATAATTGGGTTTATTGTACAACCAATGCCCGTAGTCAGAAGAAATGTTCAATCCTTCCTTGTGTTAATACCAATGTTGCATTTACAGACATTGGAGAAATGGCACGAACATGCTCACTAAGAAACATTGCTTGGTCAACTGGCACAACACCCAGAACAAACCTTAGCAAACAGGTATGGTTTCCTTTTCATCAACATATTTTTAGCCTCTGTTGCAGCATTTGAAAGCTTTGAATGGTGTCCAAGGAAATAAAACATTCAATTAGCATTACTAAGGCAGTGCATTTCAATCTTCATCCCTCTTAAGAAAATTATATCATTTAATCCATCATTCCCATAAATGAAGGAAAATATTTTCTTAGCACCCTCCCAAACATTTCACCTAGTAACATTGGTCAATTCTTAACTGAATGTGTTCTCTATGAGCATTCAATTCATTTCATAGATGCATTATAAAATACAGAACTGGCAAGCTAACTAGGGTCCAGGACATTAAGACTCTGGCTAAGAGCATTTTCCTAAAAACCAGAACCTATGTCACCTTGGACACTGAGTTTAAACAAACAAACCTGAGAGCTCTAGGGACTTCTTGTCAGCGGGATCTTTATCTTTCCCATTTTCTTTTGGAGATGAATCTCACTATACTATGATGCCATTATTCCTTGGGGCCCATGGATATGTCACAATACCCTTGTGGTATTCACTCCCTAGGAGGAAAACGTTTCCACAGACCATACTTCTCAGCTATGTTGTCCTGTCTAAGTTTAATTCCCAGGGCTTCCTGTTCAGTTGTGTGAATTTCTAGAGTGAATTTCCACCCTGTACCCATTGGTAGCTTTATGGCATAGTTTCATGAACCAGCTAGATAATCTAACCCAAGACCATAGAAGCAGGTTTGTCTTGGAGTTAACTTGTCTAGAACTAAACGGGTTTGTGTACATTCAGGCTGAGGGTCGTGTTTTACATCAATGTTTGAATATACAGTGCCCTCAACCAACCCCGGAGATAAATGCTACACCTCAACAAGTCTGACAACGCAAAGTCTCCATATTTAGAAGAATCCAGATCCTTAACCAGAACCATTCCCTCCTTGTTTTGGAAACCAGAAGCACAATAATTGTCTCTTCCAGATTGAGTGACCATGTGATTATCATTCTTTTTGCTTACTGTATTTTCAGGCTTCAGAGTGTTTTCAGAGTTTGTTTTAGTTACCCTGTTTTAGAAAGTAAATTTCTTTTTGGGCAGCAGTTGAGAATTCAAACTATCCAACCGCTCCTTCAGCTCTGCAATGGCATTATGTGCACTGCGTACCTCATATGAGGGAAAGAAATAAGAATTCACAACCACTAACTTTTGAAGGTCATTGATATCTAAAGCTAGGGTTTCTAAGCCTGATTTCAGAAGGCTTTTATCTTGAGTGCTTGTTTCTTCATGAATTTAGTCCATTCAGCTTTCGTATAAGCTGCAAGTCTTGGCATGGCTTGTCATTTACCAAGGGACCCCCTCTAAGTCCAGAAAATGATTGTTTGGCGCCTTGAGTAGACCTGTAGGAGCGTTTGGCCCACTTCTGTATAGCACATTTTGTAATGAATATTCACTAACAATCACAAGAAAAAGGATATGCATGCAAAATATAATGGAATATTATGCACATTATCAAGATTTAAAATGAACTCACCATAAAGGTGTTGGGATATAATAAACCCACTCATACACTTAGGATAAATAATTAATCAATAATGATTAATTATTCACCCACTAGCTTAATTAGTTGGCATCCACTTAAAGTCAATGCATGCCATCCATATCCTAGAAATGATTGATTTCTGATTCTGGGTTCCTCTAGAATTAGTATACAGGACCATATAGCAGATTCTGCTTTTTCTGCTTTATCCTGCTTTTCTATGGATAAGATAAAAGCTAGTCAACTAGGAAACTGGGTGCTTTTGTTTCCAACCCATCCTCCATTAGTTTTTCTCCATTAGCATATTATTTCCATCTCCTTGACAACTCACTCATGCTTTTGCCAACTCGTGAGGTGCTTGGTAGATTGGAAAGTGCTTTGAGGGGTTTATCATAATTAGTAAGCCTGCTTTTATGACCTATCTTGAGTTGTCTTCATGCAACTCTTTTTTCCTTTATAAGGATGTATTACCTATGTAATAATATCGATTATCATTTATTGATCATTCATTAATGTGTGTTCATTAATTCTTCTTCTTCTCTCATTATGCTAATTCTCTACAATTCTCTGTGAGGTTAATTGTGTGCTTAGATCCTTAGCCAGTTTATGAAATTCCTTATGCCATCAAGGCCTTAGAATTTCTACATGGTATTAGAGCTGAGGATATCAAAGCTCTACATGATATCAGATCTTTGAGAGTTCATTAATTAATCCTCCTTTTCAGATTTGTAGGTTTATTTTGCAGGTTCAACTTCGAATGGATTCAAGAATATCAGTTCCTCTTCTTTCTCCATTCACAAGCTATTCAGAGTGGAAACTAAAGATGATTTCATATCTAAAGAGACAAGGTCTCTATGAGATATCTATGGGAGCTGGTGAAGAATATTATGAAGAGCCAAGTGACTGGTTGAATGACTATGATAGAGCAATTGGAGCTATGTGCCTATCTATCTCTCCATGCATGGGCTACCTTATTGATTCTATTGATTCCCCAAAGGATCTCTGGACAACTTTGGATAGAGTTTTGGGAAAGGACAATGAGGATCCTTCTAGCTATGTGGAGAGTGCCTCTAGCTCCTCAATGATTTCTCTCTCTCAAGATGTCTTGGCCTCTACTGTCTTCGATGAAGTTGATCATGAAGAAGAAATTTCTCATACACTTCCTGTTGCTACTACTCTCCTTGATTCGAATGCTTCCTCTTTCAATCAAGAAGAGCCATCTTTTTCTATGCCTCTTGAAGTAGAAGATCTTGATTCATCTTCTCATGATGCTGTTGATGAAAAAGAAGAGACTAATGGAGATGCTATTGCTATTGATGATTCACCCACACATTCAGTGTTCTCTATGTCTTCTATCATGGATTCTAAGATCCATATGCCAGACCTCTCACACCTTGTGCATGCCTATCCTCTTGATGGTGCGCAACCCATTGATTTCCAAGAGTCTGATGTTGTGCTTTTTTGTGATCTCTTGGATTATTTGGAAGCTAGATCAACCCATGGATCCCATTCATTCGCACTCTTTGATCCCATGCCTTCTCTATGTTCCTACATGATCACTTGCACACATCCTCTCTGTGTAAATGAAGATGGAGACATGATACACTCGCTTGGATAGTTATTCCACCTATCTAGAGCTCATTTCATCTCTACTGGTTCGAAGTTCAAGTCATATCATCATCTTGGAGCTGATTACAAGTCTCAAGATCCTTCAGTATTGCCTTCACATCATTGGATTTCAGTTGTTCTACATGGTCCCTGGTTCCATCTTGCAGCTGTCTTTGATCCAGGTGAGCAGATTTATCTTCTTCCCAAGAAGAAGATTCCTCCAGACATCAACATTTAGTTTGAAGCAGCAGCAACACTAGCAGTTCAACATTTTTGGTATTGCTTTTCATGTCCTTCTTGAGGGAGGATTTTCCCCTTGAGGTTTTGCCTCTTTCCTCATTTCTTTGGACAAGATAAATTGTAAAAGGGTGACCATAGATTTATTGCTGGGCCCTATATGCATATATATTTCTGATTAGTTCAGGAATATCATCATAAAGTCAGGCTTATAGGGGGGTGTTGGGATATAATAAACCCACTCATACACTTAGGATAAATAATTAATCAATAATGATTAATTATTCACCCACTAGCTTAATTAGTTGGCATCCACTTAAAGTCAATGCATGCCATCCATATCCTAGAAATGATTTATTTCTGATTCTGGGTTCCTCTAGAATTAGTATACAGGACCATATAGCAGATTCTGTTTTTTCTGCTTTTTCTGCTTTTTCTGCTTTATCCTGCTTTTCTATGGATAAGATAAAATCTAGTCAACTAGGAAACTGGGTGCTTTTGTTTCCAACCCATCCTCCATTAGTTTTTCTCCATTAGCATATTATTTCCATCTCCTTGACAACTCACTCATGCTTTTTCCAACTCGTGAGGTGCTTGGTAGATTGGAAAGTGCTTTAAGGGGTTTATCATAATTAGTAAGCCTGCTTTTATGAGCTAGCTTTGGTTTTCTTCATGCAACTCCTTTTTCCTTTATAAGGATGTATTACCTATGTAATAATATCAATTATCATTTATTGATCATTCATTAATGTGTGTTCATTAATTCTTCTTCTTCTCTCATTATGCTAATTCTCTACAATTCTCTGTGAGGTTAATTGTGTGCTTATATCCTTAGCCAGTTTATGAAATTCCTTATGCCATCAAGGCCTTAGAATTTCTACAAAAGGAAAGCAGTCCTGTAAAAATACTGCAACCAAAGTTTCAAGACCAGTCAGTCAATTACATCTATAACTGTATTCAATGGCTTCACATAATAGCAGGCAAGGAATATACAAACAAAATCCCAAGACATAAAACATGCAAAGCTTCCTTCTATGTAAATACCTTGAGACTGACCACATTGGATTCCATGTTTCAAGATGATCTGAGACACATAAGACAACAAAGCATGAAATCCACATTTTTCAAATATATTAACGCTGAGTGATATAATGCATAGAAACTCAAGAACTAGAAAAAATGGTTGTCAACATACAGTCACTCATAGACATGCAAATTCTCTTGTGTGTTGCAAAGCGACCATTTGGAGTGATCATACTGCTATTTTATACATGTTTATACATGTTATATTCTATGCTATTTTAAATATTTTTAAAGTCACACCTAAACAAGGTATAAGAATCATCTTTTGAAGTGTACAAATCATAAGCTTCGCTTTGGCGTACATCTAAAGACACTGTCCATAACAGGTAACCAACAAAAATTAGTGTATGGCAGTTGCCTGCTTCACTGTCAACCCAGACATATCCATACAAAGTGGCCACCTGAAATTGCCAAGAAATATCCAGTTAAGAGTTACCAACTGCCCAGTTAAGAGTACAACACCAAGATACCACTTTGAGTTACCAACGCCTTGTTCACAATTGCTGGTCTCCAACATATTGCCCTACTATAATACAAAAGATAAAGGTTGCTAGTAAAAATAACCAAAGTAGCACATGCTACCCATTATTGACACCAAAACAGTGTTCAGTTGAAATCTTTGAAATCAGCATATTTCTTTCATACCAAAAGAAATTAACGATCAAATCAAATCCAATTGCTTGTAACAAATCCAAAACCATACAATTGTTTAGAGACAAAACCATTGCAATCATCACATGTTTCATAGGATTTTGTACAAAGTCTAAGTTTACAAAAGCACATTGAAAGATTCCAGTCACTAGAAAACTTAAACTTAGTTGACTCTGAAGATTAGCTGGCATCATCTCACAAATTTTCACGAAGTGATAGAACAACGAGTATTGTTTTTATAGGTTAGTCAAGTCCGGACTAAGTAATGGCAAGGCCATTACACTACCAAAAACTGCCATTAGTAGAACCAATAGCCATGTAGGGAAATTCTTTGATCCTCCATGCTTCAATCCTTTCTGTACTGTCTCTTTGTCATTGTGTCCGATCCCCTGTGATTGCTCCTGACCAACAGTTGTGGAAGATTTTGCATCCCCATTATTTGATGTCGATTCAAACTTCATGTTTTCAGCTTTTTGTTGTTCAAAATACTTCCCCACATACTCTGGAAACATTTTTCGAAATATTGAACTGCATAAAATAAACAGATGCCATCAAAATAAATCAACTAATGCAAAAAGCCAGTCTTCTCTAGCAATAAATTAACATCCTAAATAGTAAATACAACTGAACTCAGACTCTTATAAACAGAAATCTCCAAAACCACGTGATAAATACTTAAGACGCCAAATATAGGCGTTCAACAGTAACCCTAAGATATTAAAACTCCCCATAGACCAATTCGTTTCTAACACCTTGCAGGGTAATTCTCAGGGACTTCCCAGAATTCATGGATGGTTCTCACTGCAAACCTTAAGCATTAATTACAGTATCTGACCCAGTAGGGATATAGAATGAGGCCTGCAACAAAGCCAGACAGCCCCAAGAATCTTCCCTAACACATCCTACATGATGCTCATAGCACTCAGCCACTAAATATAGCCCACAGGAATCAACTAACCCCATATATATCCATATACAATGATCATATGCCAATGTGTGTAATAAATACTGACTATAATAGTCTCTTATATATACTAATTGTCGCTCAATACTCATGCAAGCCCAGCTCTAGGATGCACCTTACTTAATATTTGATGCATTCTATTGGCTCTACTACCATACCATAACATCCATTAGGATCATGACTCCTAACAGATTCAAGTACAATATTTTATTATAATCAGAATATTACTCCCAAAGAGACCATAATTTTATTTGCTTCAAAAAATGAAACTAACAGGCTCAACAATGGATTCATATCTATCATGAAGAATCAACCAGTCCAAAGGTGGAGAAGCATACAGCAGAATTGCATTCACTGATTTCAAAAAAACATTCATACTTTCTCACCTGTTACAGTTATAAGCAAGATAAGCTTTCACTAGACGTTGCTTATCTGCCACTATTGTTGAGACACTGCCAGCTGTTGGACTATTATCCATATGCACAAAGAGAAAGTTGGACTGTAACATATCCAAAATGCATTTTCACAAAGATGGATGCACCCAATGATTGCTTATCAAATAATACAGCAGATGTTGACATAGTGAATTACTTTTCAAATGCATTATCATAATGTTGCATAAATAGTGAACTACTTATAAAAGATGAAATGCACACATAGTGAATTGCTTAAAAATAGTGAACTCTAACTCAAGGAATAACAAAACACAATACCAACCATCCCCAGACTAGACTAACTACAACTGGGTCTCTTCTCTAGAGCATTCTCATGAGAAATTGAAGACAATACAAACTGGTATATTTCTATCTTGATTTTGCAGATGACAAATCTACCTCTAATTTGGTTGTCTTCAGGGCCAGAGAAGAATACAAAGATGAACAAAAGGGAAATTTGCTTGTTCAAAAGACTTAGGAGTAGCATCCGTCTTTGCAATAGTATATGCAGCACTTCTCTTTCCAAAAAACGAAAATGGAACTGAATTCATACCATTTTTCTCGTAGATAGAACCACCAAATAATGGGAAGCCCACAGAAGTTGCAGCAGCAGTGGTTGATGTAGAGAACATACTACCTGAATTGGAGAAAGTGGGTGAACTCCCTGCTGACATGCACAAGTGGTTACTAGAATATAAATACATGGTAAAGCTTCAAATAGAAAATAAACATGCAAAGTGAATCTTCAGTGCTATTCAACCCTTAAAAAAATTGCCATGTCTCCAAATAAAACATTGTTATGAATAGATTTGACAGTTCTTTGCTTTGCATACAATCTTGAACATTATTTTCTTTTCAATGGAAATTACCTACTCACCTAATAAATAAATAACGCTTCATGCACAGTGAACAAGATACACAAGAGAATCTGGATTCACTTTGAAACCAAATGGATACTACAAACAGGGCTGGTAGTGACTTTTAGGGAGGATGGAAAGAAGAATCCGGTTCTGGTGTAATAGGTGGCTCTCTAGAGGAAGGAGGTTGATTTTGGCCACGTCTATAATTGAGGCAATTCCTATGAAATGGCATACTTTATTTCACACTCCCAAGGGGGTGTTGGAAATGAGAGAAAAAAAATAATAATTCCTACTGAACAGGAGGGGTATCATCTTGCAAAGTGGCAGACACTTGATGGGCCTAAAGGTGAGGGAGGCTGGGGATTAAAACATATTCATTTATTTGGAACAGCATTGGCTGCAAAGAGTTTGTGAAACTTTAGAACTAAAGATGGTTTGTGGAAGAGAAATATTGTTCAAAATTACAATGCTCCAGGGCCTACGAACTATACTAGATTGGATTGGAAGTGGCAAGAAATCTATCAAGAATGTTCCTAATCAGTGGAAAGCATTGGCCCTAGCTTTTACCATCACTGGTAAGTTCCTTGCTTGAAGAGTTAATAATGGTAAACTGATTACATTAGAGGAAATTTCAACTCAAAATGGGCCTTTTAACTTTTATTCATTCTCCATGTCATCATGTGTTAGCCAATGAAATTGCTTTAAATTTGAAATACCGTATAGGTCTTAAAAAACAATTTAATAAAAATTTGGGGATAGGTAACATAAAAAAAACTACTTTTTTCGTTTGTATTTTTGACATATCTCCCCGTGTTTTTACTCAAATTTCGATCGGGAGAGCTCGTTGGATGACATCATCATTTCATTTTTTCAGGTATTTCTTGTTTTTGGGGTAGCGGGGTCCATCAAAAGTATGTCGAGTGGGTACTTGTTGGATGGGGAATTTAATTCCGCATCCAACGAGCTCTCTCAATCGAAATTTGAGTAAAAACACGGGGAGATATGTCAAAAATACAAACAAAAAAGTAGTTTTTTTCTTTTCTTCCTCCAAAATTAATAAATATTATTTTATTATTTTAACTATTATTTTATTAGTTCATTTTAGGAGGCCCATTTTGAGTTGAAATTTCCTCTAATGGAGTGAGTGCAAATGCTATTGTGGAACACGGGAATAGCATTTTTTAACCTGACGATTTGATACAAAATCTCCAGGAATAGCATTTTTTAGCCCCAGATTTGGTTGTGCTACTGCAGGGTTAAGATCCAGTGAGATTCCGTCAAGCTGCTTCTAGTACAGACTCATCCAGAATTTCACAATTATCAAAGCTTATTTCAAAATTTGTTTCATTAAATTCCGAGAAACTGTTATTTTTAGCAGTTTTTCTTTTTTCCAAGAGCTAGAGAACTGGGGGCTGTGTGTCAAAGATTCTTACATATTCTTGATACATGCAAGCTCATCATGCCGATGAGTCTGTTTCAGGTGATATGCAGAAATTTCACACCAACTACTAGTTTTAGCAGTCTGCAGGTTGGTTTCTTAGAACCTTCTGCTATCCAAGTTTAGTATGCAGGTGAATTTGGGTTTTCAAATATAAGTTTGTGGGATTATTTTGGGGTTGTATGGGATGCAACTTGTTCATAAATTCATCCCAATGAGCATACAATCTCCAAACAACATATTGATTGCTGGGCTGCCTGTCAGCACATTTACTACAGCATTTACAACATGTGACTAGGTTTTTAAATCAGCCACATAGCAGTTTGGTGGATGTATTTTACATGAACAGACTAGAATATAGTTATACCACATAGAATCAAATCTGATTGGAGTGTGATTGGAATAGTTTCTTCAGCTTCCGAATTGAGTCGCAAAATTTCATTGTGGATGAGGCAAAGCAGGGTTTGGTTCATGCCACTTAAAACAACGAGTGAGGACGTTAAATTTGGCATTTTTTCCAATTGTTTTAAGAGAGATCGCTGACTGGTTTACCAACAACAAGTACAGGTGGATGTTGATCGCCAAGAGGGTACTCCTAATTTAGTTGAATTAGCAAAATATTAGTTCTGGAATGGGTCATTGCTGGAAGAATTTGACAATGAATTGACTGCCGTATCCCGTGCTGAAGAGAGATAGTTTGGGCTGTTTCTCTACTGTGTTTAAGAAAAAGGATAGATTGGTGATGTCAATAGGGATGAACCTGTAGGATTCCACATGCAGCAATAGATGGAGTTGTAGTGAATTGTGGAGATTAGGTTACTGTTTTAAGATATAGTTGGGAATTCCTTGTGGGTGAAATAAGTAAATAGCACCTACAGCAGGGTTAGGTGAATTTCTAGCAGTGGAGATAAGGTAACTGGCAGTGGTTTAAAAAAAAAAAATTCTTGTATTCAGATAAAAAATATTTACAAACAGATGAGCAACAAGTATAAGGGTATATACAAGTGGAAGGTAACCAGCAGCGGTTTTTAAGAGGGTTCCTGGTAAGTTCTGATTTAAGGGTTGAGGATAAGTTTGGAGGATAGAATCACATCTCCTTCTTGTTTTTGGAAAACATCACAAAAGGTTATTTTAAATAGCAAGGTGATGCACTTGGTACGGATGCAGAGGCTTTAGCCTTATTATGTTTTCTTCCCTTTTTCTCCAGCAGTTAGGGCAAATTAGCTTTGAGGATCTAAGCTTTACATATACAGGCTTTAGAGGAGTTGATGGGGTTGGAGATTTTGTCAAAATTGTTGAAGATCAATAACTTTCCAGGTAACTTCTGCTATAAGAAAAGCAAAGATGTGGGGCTAGTTTTTATTTCTCAAAACTAATCTGAGCCAAGCATTGTACCCCCAAGATAAAAAAGCTTCAGTTGAATATATTTCACCAATAACCCATGCTAAACCTACCAATAGCTGAAAACATCAACACAACCAATATCATTCAATGTCAATGACTTAGGTCCTAGACCAAGGAAGATCCCTGATTATGGTATACATATAATGGATGCTCGCTCTCCTACAAATTTGGTATTAAACTATCATTTACCAGGAATGTTTCATAAACATTAACCGGGCATTAACAGACAGTAGCCCAAAGTTAAAGAGAATCAGATTTCTATTAGTAGAAAACATCAAGTGACATACAGGAATTAGACCTCATTCAGATGTTAAAAAACATAGAAGACGGGAAACAAATACCTATAGGTGACCCAAAAGCACCAGGGGGAAGTTGATCAAATTCAACGCCAAGGATAGGGCCGTCATCATGTAATGGCTCCCCAAGCTAAGCTTCCATGGCAGCAATAGCCTGGAGGAGTGTTGTGGGATGCAGATGCAGGTTTTGCACTTGTGACTTCTTTTTCCATCCTCCTCCTCCCTCGGAATTAAGTTTCAAATTCAGTTGTTTCCTGGCATCATAATCGTCATAGAAATTAGTTTTTGTGGATGTTGGCATGAGAGAGGCAGAATGTGTTGGTGCAGGTGGAGGTGTAGGCTTAGCTTTCTCTTTCTTGGGTTGTTTCTCCTTATCTTTTTCCTTCTCCTTCTGCTTCTCCTTCTTATCCTTGAGTCTCCTGTGGCAGAACCACATCTGCAGCTACCGATCAGAAATCCCTAGTTGCAACGACAGATCTTCCCTCACTGCCATCAGAAAATGGATGGTAACTGGCCCAGCCTCCGAACCCATCTAAAATAGGGTCTCATTTCAAATGCATCTCAAATTAACACAAATTTCCAAAAAACCAAGATGGGTTCGGTGCATATCATCCCCGGGTTTTAATGAGACACTACTATTTACAATTTCAAGATGAATTCTGTAGGGATCCCATACATACAAGATGTAAGGAAGAAAATGACCAAAAAATAGAAACCATTGAGAAAATGGATAGTAACTGCCCCAGACCCCTCTAAACCAGGGTCTCATTTCATATTCACCTCAAGTTTGTGATGCTCGAGGATGCATACCTCAAATTAACACAAATGACCAACATATCAAGATGGGTTTGGTGCATATCATACCGGATGTAAATGAGGCTCTGCTAGTTATATTTTCAAGTTGAATTCTACATAGGATCACATACATACAAAATGAAAAGAAGAAGAAAAAAATCCAGTGAGAAAATGGATGGTTCCCGCACACCCTATGTGACTTTTGGATTTTTTTTTATTAACGCGTCGTCGGTTAAGTGACGGTTCCGCGCCCTATGTGACTTTTGGCTTTTCTTTGGTTGTTTGAATGACCTTTTTTGATGAACGCGCTGTCGGTTAAGTGACGGTTATGACAATATCCGTCACTTAACCAACGTGTGTGGCCACATTTACAAAAAAAAATGTATCTTTGTGATTTTTGGTAAGTTTAAAAAGAGAAATCCACGCGCCATCAGATTTTGGATCGAAATGTAGTAGTGAACTAGGGCTTAATGACGGTTTTGAAATACTCTCACTTAGTTACTAGCATATAACCCTCCATCCTAAGTGCCACCAGGGTAATTCATGGACCTCTAATTTCAATGGAGAAAATGAAATCTTATACTCCTTATCTATGTTGTGGATACTAAAATAGAGCTATAATTGTTGCAACCAATGATTCAACTTTAAAGCATCGGTCTCACCTTGGTATAACTTGATATATAGTTTTTCTTCCATATTAAATCAAGATAGGCAAGGAATATTGGCATTGTAACTAGGTTCCTCCTTCTTAGGCTCTTTCCTTAAATCCTTTTTTGAATCTTCTTTATCTTTTGATTTCTGCCATAATCTAATCTCTTAGCTATGTTAGGATTAAATAACCCTACCTTGTCCATATATAGTCTATTTGATCATATTTCCTTACTTAGGAGTCTTTTGGGTGAGTTTGGTGCCACCATGATATTGGTGCCATTGGTACCACTGGTGCCATTGGGACCACCAGTTCCATTTAGTGCCACCGGTTCCAATCCCTACATTCTAGGATCCACTCTGAATGCCACTAGAATCCTCCATTAGTTGGTTTTGGTAGGTAGGAATCTATGCTGAGTCAACCTCCAGTTACATTCAGTTACATCACTCTTAATTAGTCCAGTGATAGTTTTGCATGGTTGTATGGGAAAGTGGTTTGTTTTTCCACCAACCTCATTAGTTCAATTGGTTTAACTAGTTTAACAGATTGTAATACTAATTTAGACATCAGGAGTTAGACTAGTGGCTCCCATGCAGTGATTTAGACACACCGAGTTAGCCATTGACTCAGGTTTAGTTGGTAGATTCAAATCTCATCCACATGATTCGAATTCTCCTTAATATTGTATCACCATTGTAGTACTGTTGTATTAATGAATATTAATTTTGTAATTAACTGATCAATTCTTATCACATTTGTCTCAAATTTGTATTATTTAGTGTACATTGTTCTTGATATTCCACTGCATAACACTACTTCACAATTTCTCTCATTTTCCTATAGATTAATGGTTCACAAATTCAATATGGTATCAGAGCCTTGTTCAGGCTAGCAACAAGTCTTGTCCGATCTCCATTATACATCGAAGTAGTTGGGTTTCCACATAAATCCTGGAATGATAGCCTTGATCCCTTTGGATTCTTTCCAGATAATTCTATCTAGGTGTGACAGACTCTAATAAAGTGTACATGTTGAGGTGGAAAGGCTTGAAATTGACAAGATTGCAAATTGAATTTGGTTTTTGCAGTGTTATTTATAGGTGCCTATGTATATTCTTGAGGAATTGATTGTTTTAACATACAGAGAAATTGATTCTCCAGCTCTCATACCCCTAATCCTTACACCCTTCAACTACTCTGATTAGAGGGAATATATGCAGGTTTCCTTGCACAAGCTTGGCCTATATAGGATGACTATGGGAAGAGAAACTGAGCCCCAATAGTATGTTGAGAAGAACAAATTTTTGAATCAGATTGATGAGGCTTTTGGCTTCATGTGTACTTATATATCCCGAGATCTTTTATTCCACCTTGAGGGACTAAGGATTCCAAAGGAAGCTTGGGATAAGCTTGAATCTTTGTTTGGAAAACAAGATCAGATTCGAGGGAACATATTGGATAATGAGCTCATTGCTTTACAACCCATCAATTTTGAATCTATTCAACAATTCTTCACAAAATACAAGTCACTAGTACTACAATGCAAATGATGTTGATTAGAGAGGAAAGATGAATATATTGTGCTATATGTATTGATAAAACCTGGCTCTGAGTACTCAGTCTTTATCTCCACATTCCATTCTAGAAGAGCTTCCATCCCCAATTGGAAGATTCCTTCTCTAGATGCTTTTGTTGAGTCCTTACTACAAGATAAAGATAAATTGGTCCACATGGGAGTGATTCAACCCTCCAAGAATCAAGCACTCTTGATGATAGACTCAAACAATGTGCAAGAAAGAGGGAATCACAAAGGGAAGGAGCCCAAAACCACCAATTCGAATCCAAAGGAGAATTACAGATTTTTCGATGGAGCCTTGGATTCTAAGAAAAAGAAGAATTTCAAGAAGACTAGATGTACCTACTGTATGAGAGGCTTTCATCCAGAAATCCAGGGCATGAAGAAGACCACTGACCAGTTGTCAACAATCCTTGAACCAAAACATATTTCCCTTCCACAAGGAGAAAAGAAGTCTGATGCTGAACAGCCAAAAGAAGATCATGAGAGGTTCCATGCCTTGAAGGCACACCTCACTCAATTGAAGGCTTATTTGATAGATTCTGGAGCATCCAACCACATTGTTGCCTCTAGGAAATCCTTCACCACTCTAAATATCTCAGGAGGACCTAATATTCATATGGAGGATAATTCACATATCCCAATAGTAGGTAGAGGTTCCATTAAAATCTAGTATGGTGAGTTCAAGAATGTACTCTATGTGCCCTCACACTTTCTACCATACTCAGCTCCAACAAAATCTCAACAGCCATTCAAAAGGGGAGGTATAAAATATCTTTCATCTCCATTTGCAGATAATGATATGTTGTCTAAAATTTCAGTTTCAAAAGATGAGGAACAATATCAATATGATATTGATATTGATATTGTACCTCAAGGTGATCAAGATCCAAATCCATCTCCTATTCCGAATCATAATCCTAAATGGGATGAAAATCTCATTAAAGCAACTCAAAATGATGCTGGAGATCCAGATGATAGAAGAAAAATGAGGTCCCAGTATCAGAATGAATATGTTGCATTATAACACACATCTTTGCTACCTACAGAGTGGTGCAACAAACTTCCAGGAAGATTCTCTGTTATGATAGTGAATGATCTGCAATTTGTCCCAGTGAAGAAAAAAATGGATCATTCCAGTCCTCCTCCAGAAAGAAGAGACAAAAGAAACATTCAACAGATCAAAATAATATGGAAAGGTTCACATGCATAGTCCTAAGATGCTAATGAACAAAAGAACCATGATTCTGCATAGCTTCTCCACAGAGGTGCAAATTGCAGCAAAATTTTATAAGTTTTTTACCCAAAGGGGAAAATTTTCTCTTAACTAGATCTTGTTTTGCTGATTCATTGCTTATTTTGAGGGGGGGAGGTTTCCCATGAGGTTTTCCCCATTTTTCTTACTTTATTAAGCAACTTTTATTTCGTTTAGATTGTATGGGTGACGTTCGGCCTAGTTGCCAAGGCCCAAGTTGTCCAAGTTAGGATTAAGGGGGGTGTAAGGATTAAATAATCATGCTTTGTCCATATATAGTCTATTTGATAATATTGCATTACTTATGAGTCATTTGGGTGAATTTGGTGCCACGGGTTCCATTGGTGCCAATGGTTCCATTTGGTTCCACCAGTGCCAATCCCTACATTCTAGGAGCCACTCTGAGTGCCACCAACAATCTCCATCAATTGGTTATGGTAGGTAGGTAGTTATGCTGATTTAACCTCCAGTTACATTCAGTTAGATCACTCTTGGTTAGTCTAGCGCAAGTTTTTCATGGCTGCATGGGGAAGTGGCACCTTTTTCCACCTACCTCATCAGTTTAACTGGTTTAACTATTTTAACTGATTGTAAGACTAATTTATACATTAGGATTTAGACTAGTGGCTCCCATGCCGTGATTTAGACACACTGAGTTAGATAGTCAGTTAGGTTTAGTTGGTAGATTCAAATCTTATCCATATTATTCAAATTCTCCTTATTGTAACACCATTCTATTATTATTGGATTAATGAATAGTACTGTTGTACTTAACTGATCAATTCTTGTCATATTTGTCTTAAATTTGTCTTGTCCAATGCATATTGTTCTTGATATTCCATTGCATAATCCTACTTCACAATTGCTCTCATTTCCCTGTAGATCAATGGTTCACAAATTCAACAAGCTAGAGCCTCCAAAATCACCAAAAGGTCCAATATTTCTCGCTAGAGCCACCATGAGGATCGAGACATTGCATCATATATCAATGACTTGTATTTCCAAATTTGTAAATCATTGCTCGTAATCTCCCACTATTTCACCATGCTCGTCTGCCATGGATAAGATTTGAAGAATTTATTTCATCAACTACTAGATCTTATAATTTTCAACAAAACTCCAAATAAAACTTCTAGGATATCAATATGATCCATAAAATGTCATGGATATTCCATTGGAACAATTCCTTGCAACAAATCTTTAACAAGTTAGTTATTTTTATTAGTTTATTTCACTTAATGCTAAATGACTTGAATTGTAAGAAATATAACTAGAGCAAAGAAATACACAATTCACACAATAACATAAGATATACAATGGGAAAAGCCACTATGGGGGAAAACCCATCCAAAAATGAGAAATATACCTTTCTCTTTTATATATAATGCAAATACAAAGGAATGAGTACTCTGTATGGAGTTACATACGACTCTATGGCCAAAATGGGTAACACGAGATATCCTACCTCCGTTGTTTTGATATAATTTCCACTCTTGTGTTTTTGCTCAACTATGGAACAATACAATAACATCATAAGAATGGAACCCCTCATTATCCTAATGGCTTGTTATTTAACAGAGCCTAATAGTTGTCTAGGGTTAGTTCTAGGGTTTTTGCATGCCCCAACTATCTATTAGGGTTAGTGTTTTGGACCTTGTAGAATTTTTTTGATTCCATATGTGACTATCTCTGCATGTGTGAGAAATGAGAGCTAACGTGGAATCTACTTGGTAACATGGTGTCCAAATTTATAGGTCAACTTGTGGGAGGCATAACCTCTTCATGCAGACTCCATTTGAGGCAATTCTTGGACCATTGGAAAGATCTCAGAGTGTAGAATCATGTGAATGGGTAGTGCATAAGCGATGAACTTATGACCCCAAAAAACATCATTTAGAACCTCAAAAAATACACTAAAGTTTATAGACCCCAAATTTGCAAAGTGATAATTGCCCTTAAAATGGGTCCTACAAGCCATCTGATCTCTCCACCTAGTAAATACCAAAATAAATGACAAATTATATATCGAGCCATTTCATATTAGTATATGAAATACACTATGTGAGATAACTCCTTATCTAATGAATGCACCAGCATCAATTTAGAAATGGTAAATATGGATAGGTGATATATATAAATATGCAACATACAACTTGACTCAAGCCACTAGAAATAAGAGTATGATAATAATGGATGAAATTCAAGTGGTGAAGACTTGTTTAGGCAACTTGGTTCTCTCAAATCTACAAATTCGCACTAGCTTTCCATAGTGGTATACCTAACCTTTTTGTACTTTCTTGAGGCCTAACTAATACCTTAATAATTACCCATAACAAATATGTAATTCAAGATAACATTCACCATGGTTTTTCATTGAAATTTACACTAACATAGAAAATGAACCTAGTTTTCTTAAACATCCTATGAATGTTAAAACCCACAAATGGCCTATAAGGGCTTACAAAAATGAGCACAACTACATAAGCAATTGAAGGCTTAGTGTTTTGAATACATATGCATATTATTAGCTCTAGAACAAGGTAAATCAATCCAAGGTTATGCAATGAGAAGTGGATTTGGATCTAATGATGTTGTGGGAATCAAGCTTGTAGATATGTATGCCAAACATGAGAATATAAATATTACCTACAAATTTTCTTTTGTAACATCCAAATTTCCACATGTGGTATAATTAATGTAAATGAATGTTCCCATGTGGTTTAATAATGTAAATGAATGTTCAATGACATTTGTTGAATAAAATTGGAGATGTCACTGATATCACTATAAAAGCCTAGTCATTAGAAATATTCACAGTCACATCATGATATGATGACAAATCTATAATATATCATGTACATTGAATCAAAAATATTATTTCTATAACTTATCCACACTTATCACATTTAATAGTGTTTTTTGTTAACATGAATTCAACCAACATACTTTTGAAGGAAACCGAATATCATCATTGCTTGAAATTGAAACATTTTTTTATTTTTATGGATGAATCCACTAACTGCTTGAGGATCATGTGGAGTAAGAGAAGTTATGCTCTAAGTTCTATATTTTTGTTTGTAGGGTAAAATATAATTTATACTAATTCTAAATCATACAATTTAGTGACACTATACTTTATGTTCTTAATATTTTACATGTTTTGGAGGGATGTAAACCCTACTATATCAAGATATGAGCATGATTCGAATGAACAATCAAAATCAATCACACCACTCCAAAACTTACATGTTAAAAGAGGTTTTGAATAGGATAATTGAAAATTCATTGGGACATGTGCCCTTCTTTCATCACCATGTTGCTTATAGTCTAGTTTTCTAAACTATGACTTGAGCCTCTACGATGCCTCTTACCTCTATTCGGTGGTTTTTCCTAGTGATGCGAGGTGGATCAAGGTTCCTCTCAAAGATTTTCTAGGCCTATAATCCATATAATAAAATTTTGATGATTGTTACTTATACCAAAAAATAATGATATAATCTTCCTTTCATGTTTCTTCTATCAAGGCCACCCCAATATCCCTACCAACTCATGCTTGTTGCAAATATATTGATTAATTTCACATTCAAAAATAGATGTGAAATCACCTACAATTACTATTGTTTTGTGAATCTTTTCACCTACTTATGTAGTAAAATCAAATGAGTCATTTATTTCCTCTACCGGTATACTTGAAATATCGCAGGGCCCAAAATATCATGAATATCTAGTTGAAGGATGTTGGTTTTTATTTAAGTAAAAAGGGAAAACTAACAAAGGCCACAAGCAAGCTTGTTAGGTTTTGATGTATTTTTTTAGTGGTTATGATATCCCATTCATTATTAATGATATTGATGACCTATTTTATCTAGTATAATAAACCATGTAAATTGGAATAACATCATCTTGCACATGCCTTGCAAATGGAAGTGATGACTATATTATTCATGTATTGGGGTGGAATAGAAATGAAATTAAGATCAAATGGAAAAGTAAAAACCAATGGAAGCATTGTAGGTGGTGATATGGATAAGGATGTAAGCATTGTTTTGTGAAGGTTCGTAAAGGAATCCTAGAAACATTAAAATTTGTGTTATTCAAGTGGATATCAAATCAGATGAACTCAATGAACAACATTTGAAAGAATTACTAAACAAGATGTGTCATGGAAGGAAATCATTGTTGGTTTTTACTTAAATGACCACCCTCGTGAAGCATTGGAATTTTCCAATGAAATGCAAGTCATGGGAATAAAACCCAACCCAATCATTGTGTTTAGATTTTTTCCTACATGTCCTCATTTATTGGCTCTAGAAAAAGGCAAACAAATCCATGGTTGTGCAGTAAGAAGTGATTTGAATTTTATGGATTTGTGGGAAATGTAATTGTAGACATGTCTACCAAAGGTTATAATGTTAACATTTCTCACACATTGTTACATAAATAATAATAACAATAATTATAATACATAATACATAAATAATATATAAATTAATAATCAACTAATAATTTCTAGGATGTGGGTGAGAAATAGGACGATGAAAGGGGGAAAGTTGGAGGTAGGGCATGTTTTAGGTAATATGTCATCCCCTCTCCCACACATCCACATGTTTAAATACATGTGTGAAGACCATTGCGAAGAAGAGGAAGGACATTAGAGGCACGACGGAATGATCCTGCACTGTGAGATGGATATGGCCGGCAAATCAGATACTGAAGATTATGTATAGATAAGGTACTTGTGAGTCCAAAGTGACCCCCCGGCCATGCCACTGAGTACCTATCTCAGTCACCATGGTACGCTTCAATGGTGGGAGAGTTGGTATATAAAGAAATCTCAGAGGGAGAGAATGACAATCAAAATTCTTAGGGTGGTCTGGGACAAGCACTCTTGCGCAGGTCTGGGGAAGACGATAGAAAGGAAGACACCTTTGAGATGGTCTAGAGGAGATAGTTTCATGCAAAGAAAACATAGCTGCGCTCAGAAGAAAAGGGTATCCCATAAGAACTGTGAATCCACCCGGTTCCTTTGCTCTCAGTCAATCATGGCATCTCCTAGGGATAAAAGGAATAATGTGGAATAGGAGGATTTGTTCTGTCAAGAAACTCCTGAGAATGTATGAAAATCCATCACTTCTATGGAGAATGAAATATTCAAGGAATTTCGGCTCATACCTGGCCTTGAGGTTACCATATCCAACTACTGGTGGTTAAAATTCATACTCTCCCGTGCCATGAATGAAAGAGAGAGCACTAGGGATCCAGTGAGGATCACGGTCAGTACCTTCAAAGAGGACGCTGAGAAAGTCCTGGTGCATATGAAAAATATTATGCACCTATTGGAGCCTCCTTTTCAAAGAGACACCAAGGGAAACAATGGCTAGGAAGCTAGTAATTCCAACGAGAATGAGATCGAATCAGTAAGGAAGGCATAGCTTCTCCTCTGCACTCTGGTTATGTTCTCCCTTGGTCGGGCCTTGATCGTGCCATTTCTATGTTTCGTTTCTTGTTTACAGCTTAGAGATGCATGAAGCTGCATTTTTTAGAGGCTGGGTAGCCTTCACAATTCTTAGACACTATTTTTGGTCTATTTTGCATGTTTTCCTTTTTTGGTTCCAAGACCATGGTCTAACTCCATGCTTTAGGAGTCAGAATTATATATGTAATCTATTTTTTCTTAAGAAGTAATAGAAAAGGGCCCTACTTAACAAAAAATAAACAACTAATAATTACTATTATTGTAATGAGAACAAAACTCCTTCCAATAGGCACCTAAGCCATATAAATGGTGGCTACCAATTGTATAATTTTATCATCAAATCATTTTATTCAATATGTATTATTTATTATGAATATGGATCTTTATTCAGATACATATTCTTCCATAACACATGGACTCGGTGTTACAATGGTATCAAATTCATATCAACTCCTCCTCCCATCTCTGCTCCATTCCCTCTTCACATGCCAATGCTCCATCCCCAATTGCACCATCTCCATGCTCCATCCTCAATTGCACCATCTCCATGCTCCATCCTCAATTGCACCATCTCCATGCTCTTACCCCCTACACATTGAACTTCCACTCCTACTTCACTCTATACCCTTTGTTTCCTGGCATATTTTATTCTCTGCCACCTTTCCTTCTGCACTTTCTTGTCCCACATCCCCCACACCATTACCAAACTTGTAACACGTTTCCTCCCATGCACACTTATGAACTCCATACCTTCTCATCGTCCTATGCACTCCACCTTTCCCTACACCTTTTCTATCTCCACCCTACCACTGCTCCCACCATCCCTTGCTGCTCCACGCAACCATTCTCACTTCCTCCCCATTATTATTCCCTCCCACGTCCCTCCATGTAATCTCACATATTCCCATATCTGAGCCTCAAACTCAATCCTTCTTTCCATATCGACATGTGTTTCATCCTCACCCCCACCTAGCCTGACTCCCCTCCTTCTCTGGTGCTCCCTCCTACTCTGCATTGCCTTATCCCCCATTCCCCTCCTACTTTGTGACCTCTGCTACGCCCATGCCAGCATCCTCTTCCATGCACCCTTGCTCTCCACAACCACCTCCCTCTCCACCCCCACGCCAGCATCCTCCATTTCATTGCTCCCTCTAGGCTTACGCTCCTCCTCATGTGTTTCCTCCATGTTGTTATTCCCTACATAACCCTACAAAACAAAAAACAAAATTTAATTAACCAAAAAATATAATAATAATAATAATAATAATAATAATAATATTATATAATATATTTCTATTAAAGTTTTAAAAATAAATATTATATTTTTTCCCACAAGGTGTAGAATAGACGGTGAATGGGTATACTGTTAAGGCACTCTTTGCCTAAGGTCACTAGTTCAAAACTCTGTGGGTGCTTACTTACCAAAAAAAAAATTATATTATTAATAATATAATATTAATAAATTTATAATATAATTATTAAAAGCTATTCTTCTATGCTAAGAAAGTGAAAAAAATTCCCCTTTACAAGATCCATGGAATCATTTAGTGAAAAATTTAGTGAGATCTTCAATCGATTCAAGATAAAGATTGATGAAATACATGACCATAGGGAAAAATTGAGAGAATAAATTGTTGACAAAACCCTCCTTGATGAAATAATCAAACAAATCAGACCAAAGGTCGTTGAAGACAAAGACTCATAAACTAAATCAAAATCTGATTATCAAGGTTTGAAAGAAAAACTTCATAAATAATATGAGAAGACTGAAACTTATGTTTTGGAAATTAATTTGAATGACACAACCAGTTCCATATCACCATCTAGTTTTGATATCATCAAAGCTGAAAATGTGCCCATGAATGTAACATAAAAAACACTTACACATTGTTCTCAACCACTTTTTCCGGATAAATATATTGATCTTATTTATGGAGATGAAAGCCGTGAAAGTGGCCAATACCTACTTAAATAGGATGTAAGAATTGATGATGGTTATACAAAAATAATTGTAGACAGTTTTGCAGACGTGGTGCTCGGAGGGGACTTTCCCTCCTCCGACCAACAAGGAGGTCTATCCTTAACATAATGGTGGGGACTATTGACTCGGCTTACAATGACTCACCTAGGGTCGACTTCTCTAGGATAGTCTAATAACCCTAGGTCCCCACAACTGTGGAAACTTTAATTAACCCTTGACCAATAGGAGGGTTACCCACAATGACTTGACATGACTTGTTAAATTATAGAAACTCCCGATAGGAACATCCAGGCATGACATGACTCAAATACATTACAGACACATCCTGAAATAAACATCGGGGTACAATACATAAGATATACAAGCGAATACATTCCAAAGTTACAATTACATCAACAATCCCTCTTAACTAGGAAGGTAATCTCTAGACACAATTTATCAGCACAAGTCTTCTTCTCTGTATCATCTGGATCATCATCAAGTTGTCATCATCTTCATATTCAAGTCATCTTCATCTCGATCTAGATCATCACTCGATCTAGATCATCATCAAGTCTGGATCATCACTTGATCTGGATCGTCACTACTGGATCATTATCAAGTCTGGATCATCACTTGATCTGGATCCTCACTGCTGGATCATCATCAAGTTTGGATCATCACTTGATCTGGGTTGTCACTACTAGATCATCATCAAGTCTGGATCATCACTTGATCTATACCATCATCAATGGATTTGGATCATCATCACTGGATCTAGATCATCACTTAATCTGGATCATCATCACTGGATCTAGATCATCACTCAATTTGGATCATCATCACTGGATCTGGATCATCACTACTGGATCATCATCAAGTTTGGATCATCACTTGATCTAGATCATCACTACTGGATCATCATCAAGTCTGCATCATCACTTGATCTGGATCATCACTGCTGGATCATCATCAAGTCTAGATCATCACTTGATCTGGATCGTCACTGTTGGATCATCATCAAGTTTGGATCATCACTTAATCTAGATCATCATCAAAGCTGGATCATCACTGAATCATCATCATCATTACTGCTTCTACTATCTCAATCAAATGGTGCCATCTCTTCATTCTTCTCGTCACTGGAATTTCTACAGAGCCAACCCTTTTTCATGTTGGTTGTAGGCCTAGCCTCCATGGAGGTCTTCTTCAGTGCTTATATCTGACACTAAGTTATAATGGCCTACCCAGCTCTTACAGCTAACATCATCTTGTCAGAAAGGCATGCCCAACACTCACATCTAACCTCATCTTATCAGAAAGGCCCAGCGCTCACATCTGACCATGTGTAAACACGTCGCACCAGAATGGCTCAGCACTTACATCCGACCTCATCTTTTATAAAAGGATCTGCACTTACATTCGACCCCATCTTGTTAGAAAGCGACAACACTCACATCTGACCATGTGTAAATACATTGCGCCAGAATGGCTCAGCACTTATATCCGACCTCATCCTATCAGAAAGGCTCTGCACTTACATTCGATCATGTGTAAACACATCGCATCGAAAGGGCTCTCAGTCCCAGGCTGAGGATTCCTAGTAACTGACCAGGTGCCTCCATTCTACAAGAGAATGGCACCAGCCCTTATATCTGATCAAGTGGGATCACATACCTCAATCACATCAGAATGGCCATGCGCTCACATCTGATCATGTAAGACTACATCCTACAGTCATATCAGAACGGCCCTCAGTCCTAGACTGAGTATTCCTAGTAACTGACCAGGTGTCTCCATTCCAAGAATGGTATTCGACCATTACATTTGATCATGTAGGAACCAATCCTATAGTCATATCAGAATGGATCAGCACTCATATTTGACATCGAAGGAACCAAATCCTCTCACCATGATAGAATGGCTCAGCCCTTACATCTGACCATGGAAGGAACCTAATCCTCTCCCATGTCAGAATGGATCTAGGTCTCATCATTTCTCCTTAGAGGGAACCTTGATATCGAGAACACCAAGCTTCTCCCTGAAGTACTCAAACTTCACTTTGGCCATTTCTAGCATAGAATCACATCAGGGCTGATTACATCCAAGGATGACCTGCAAGCTTTACCAGGACTGATTACATCCAAGGGAAACCTGTCGCATCAGCTATGCTAGAAATCCTTCTTTCAAGAGATCTCAATCTGGATCAGTACTCCTCTCTGCATCATACAAAAATGAAATTCAGATCAACCAAATCAAATAGTAGTTTTCAAAAGAAACATACTACCTCCCAAATAGCAAGTGGTAAATCTTTTTGCCTCAGCTGTACTCAACACCATGCAGGACTCCATCCTACCAAACCAAGATATCACACTTGATCCCATACTCAACTATACCCTTCAGGTAGCTCACTGCATACTTTTCAACCATCAGGTGAACAAGTCTCAATGTGTTCATAGCAAAGAAAATATTTGGTCTCATATTCATCAGGTACATCAAGGAATAAATCACCCGACAATACATCGTGGCATCAACCATCTCTGATGAAGCATCACTTAATATATTCATGTTTGATTCCATAGGTGTGGTCCTGGCCTTGCATTCCATCATCCTGAACCTCTTCAGGATCTCTATTGCATACTTCTCTTATCCTAGGAAGATTCCATCCGCATTCTGCCACACCTCCATGCCTAGAAAATTGTGCATCGACACATAACATGAGCATCATTTGTCTTTCGCCTTCAACCTTGAAGCAAATGCTGGAATCCACTTTACTCTCATTAAAGCCTAGAGTCATCACTAATCTATTCATCCTATTGTACCATGTCAAACCTCAGGATATTCTACAATCACTCCCTCTAAAGCAAAGCATCATTCTTACTCTGTGCACTGAAACAATCTATACCAGAGTGACAAGTAGCTTCCTTCGCTACTAATATTCTATGTATCCATCTAGGATCATTGGATACCAAGATCCTCTATCTTGAACTTTTTCAAAAGTTCTTCTCACACCCATCTATGAGATTTTCATCCTCTATCCACCTTGTAGCAAAGGTTCATATCTTCATCAAGCTCCTCATGTATGGGTTATCCCATGGGTTTCTTCCGATCTCGTACAAGGTCTTCTTTCATTTTCACACATGATTCTTCCTGTCATGTGTATCTCTAGTGGCTGCAAATGTCTCTTCGTAGTCTATGCCTCATGCAACAAATCTTTCCTTGTATCCCATGATGTTTCCATCTACTACATGATGGAACTATGAACTTCTCTTCATGTATTGATACTACATCCAAGACATCATTCTTCTTGAACATTTCTTCTTGGTTACTTCTTCATGTTTGAAAGGTTCTGCATCAATGATGTTGTTGCATTCGTCTTTATTATTCTTCATCTTGAACTGTCATTACTTGTTCTTCGGAACAAGTCTCATTCTTCTTTGCTCGTAGGTGATTATGTATGTGATATTTCCTACAAGTCAAATGTAGTTGTATGGTTAGAAACTATTGCAGCTGCAACTGTTTTCCCAAACTTTTGAAATTTTGGACCCTCCTTTTATTTTTTATCGTGCCTAAAATCGTTTGGCTCCATGAACTCTGTTTTCGTTTTCCCTCTACTACAAGTTTGGATTGTTTTGAGGTCAACTGTTTTCATGCTTTTTAGAAAATTGCTTATGTCTGAAATTGCTTTGGGTTGTGGAATTTGAAGTTTGATTTGAAATTTTTGTCCTTTGATATGTGATTTCATCTTTTGATATCGGAAGTCTATTTCTCATTTTCACCGATGTTTCGGAGGTGAAACAAACTTTTTCATCGCTGCCCGGCTGAAAGACTTTTGGAACATAACATTTTTTTTAGTTTGGTTGTTCGGAGGTCATTTAAACAACGCATCAGAGCCATATTTCCCTACGGAGCCTTCGTTGCAGAAGCTGAACGATGAATGTTCTAACGGATAGCTTTGACTTTTCCAATGCTGTGATGTTATTATTTTGACTTGCTATGCACTGTCGAAGGTTGGTTGAAGTTTGAGTCGATGTTTTGATCTCTATGATGCCGTTGTTTTGAAGATGAGACCAACTTTTTAGACCGCTGCACAACCTTAATATTTTCTGAACACTTAAATTTTTCATGATGTTTCTGCGCCATATCGGAAAGTTTTATGACTGTAAGTCGAAAGCCATAATCTGACTGCTTTTTGCCATTATGGCTCCTGAGCAAACTAAATGTCTACCATATAACTACTCCACTCATCAATGTTTTGCTATGGTTTTTGCCGATATGTTTTATTTTTTGTGGAGCTCGTAGTCTTTCTTTCTTCCTCCATTGTGGATGCGTATTGCACTAACCACCTGACGTTTATGGCGTTTCGTTCGTTGACAAGGAGTTTTTTTTCCTGAGGCTTTAGTCTTTCCAACGTCGATAGACTTAATGGTCTTGTGGAACTCATTGTCCATCTGGAGCCTGCCGTCTCAACTGTTAATTAAACTATCCTGTTGATGCTTTAGTGATTTTTCCCGTCAGTGATGGTTTTTCCCGCCTGTTCTGTATGTGTTTTTTACCATGTTTTAACTACAAAACATAGCATGAAAATAAATACACATATAAGGAAAATGAAATGAATTTGACATAAAAAATATATAGAATGAAATTGATTGAACCTCCTGTAAATAAGTGGTACATTGCCACCCCAAGGAAATGTCAACTTTGTATATAACATAGAATGAAACAATGTCTATACATATAAGGAAATGAAAAAATTTAACATCATATGTTGATTGGATGAAGTTGATTGAGCTATTGTCAATTCCCTCCTCATCCTCACTCTATAGAATTATTTTAAAATAACACAAGTTCAATAAAATAAGAAATTGCTAATTGTTAAAGAGGTAATAAAAAATATAGGTTGCAAAGATGTCAATGCCCTCATATTCATTGAAGTCACTCTCATCGTCTTCAATCACCTATGCTCATTGTCATTTATGTTCCATGTGCTCAAACATTAATATGTGTGTCATAGAACAAATAAATACCAAGAAAACTGTAGTATATTGGATTCAAATGCACTCTAAATTGCACTAAAAATTATAAGATAAATCCTAGCATGGTTAGCATGCTCAAGTCTACTGCATATAAGACTTGATGCTAGGATTTCTTTATCTATTATAATCTTTCACAATGCTTCAAATTTTCTATCAATCTTCTCTACAACATAAAAAAAAATTATAGTAAGTAATAATTAGAATTATAAATGTAACTCTACATAAAATAAATAAGTAAATTTGAATATTATACAACAACCATAAAGTATGTAATTCTCATTCACTTTGGTCTTTTCTTTGATGCCATCCTCAATTAAAGTATCTTTATATTTTCTTCTATGACATTTCGTTATCTCTTTTCTAGTGTCTAGCATCATCATTTGTTTGTCCCTCTTCATTGGAAGCCATATTATCTATAGATATATTACAACAATATGCTACTAAGGAAAGTACATTAAATCCATGGAATAAAAATATATGCATAATTTGATAGGAAAATTGAAAATACACATGCATAATATCAACATATAAAAAGACATTTTATTCAATGAAAGGTAACGCAAGTCACCAAATTAAACCAAAATCAAGAAGAGATAACCAAACTTTGCTGTAAAGATTTGAGTCCTTCAATATTATAATAACTTTGTTTATGGTTTTGGTATCATGACTTATCTATCCACTAGTATATATAGTTTATATACATTTTAGTTATTGCATGCTTACTATAGTGGCATATCCCTATGTGGAAATTTATTCCACATTAATAAATATTGCATAGAGTAATGTTAGATTTTATCATTCAAGCTAGCATTATCTTAGGATCTTTAACTGAGAGAATAAAATGCACAGTAATAAACACAATAGACAAAAGACACAAAGAATTTTTCTTGGGGAAACCATAAAGGAGAAAACCCCACAACTTCCTCAGAGATAGAATGAGCACCAATGGTAGCAGTAAAACCCAAAAATAGAAAATATGATCTCCACAGCTTGTTCTCTCTCTCACATTGAGAGAGATTCTCCTCTCTCACTCGTGCACCCCAATGAGTGAGTGTGTGTGTTGTAAATAGAGAGACTTGCTCTCTATTTATATTCTTTTGTTCACTTGAAACCCACTCCAACATGTCGGCCTCACTTAACAATTACTTACTACAGCCAACATCTCTAGGAGTGTCTAATAGCCTTAGTGCCCCACAACTTGTGGGGACTTTCCCTCCTCCGACCAACAAGGAGGTCTATCCTTAACATAATGGTGGGGACTATTGACTCGGCTTACAATGACTCACCTAGGGTCGACTTCTCTAGGATAGTCTAATAACCCTAGGTCCCCACAACTGTGGAAACTTTAATTAACCCTTAACCAATAGGAGGGTTACCCACAATGACTTGACATGACTTGTTAAATTATAGAAACTCCCGATAGGAACATCCGGGCATGAAATGACTCAAATACATTACAGACACATCCTGAAATAAACATCGGGGTACAATACATAAGATATACAAGTGAATACATTCCGAAGTTACAATTACATCAACAATCCCTCTTAACTAGGAAGGTATTCTCTCGACACAATTTATCAGCACAAGTCTTCTTCTCTATATCACTTGGATCATCATCAAGTTGTCATCATCTTCATATTCAAGTCATCTTCATCTCGATCTAGATCATCACTCGATCTAGATCATCATCACTGGATTTGGATCATCATCACTGGATATAGATCATCACTTGATCTGGATCATCATCACTGGATCTAGATCATCATCACTGGATCTGGATCAACACTACTAGATCATCATCAAGTCTGGATCATCACTTGATCTGGATCGTCACTACTGGATCATTATCAAGTCTGGATCATCACTTGATCTGGATCCTCACTGCTGGATCATCATCAAGTTTGGATCATCACTTGATCTGGGTTGTCACTACTAGATCATCATCAAGTCTGGATCATCACTTGATCTATACCATCATCACTCGATCTGGATCATCATCACTAGATCTAGATCATCACTCAATCTGGATCATCATCACTGGATCTAGATCATCACTCGAATTGGATCATCATCACTAGATTTGGATCATCACTGCTGGATCATCATCAAGTTTGGATCATCACTTGATCTAGATCATCACTACTGGATCATCATCAAGTCTACATCATCACTTGATCTGGATCATCACTGCTGGATCATCATCAAGTCTAGATCATCACTTGATCTGGATCGTCACTGTTGGATCATCATCAAGTTTGGATCATCACTTGATCTAGATCATCATCAAAGCTGGATCATCACTGAATCATCATCATCATTACTGCTTCTACTATCTCAATCAAATGGTGCCATCTCTTCATTCTTCTCGTCACTGGAATTTATACAGAGCCAACCCTTTTTCATGTTGGTTGTAGGCATAGCCTCCATGGAGGTCTTCTTCAGTGCTTATATCTGACACTAAGTTATAATGGCCTACACAGCTCTTACATCTAACCTCATCTTGTCAGAAAGGCATGTCCAACACTCACATCTAACCTCATCTTGTTAGAAAGGCCCAGCACTCACATCTGACCATGTGTAAACACATCGCACCAGAATGGCTCAGCACTTACATCCGACCTCATCTTGTCAAAAAGGATCTACACTTACATTCGATACCATCTTGTCAGAAAGGCACAACAATCACATCTGACCATGTGTACACACATTGCACCAGAATGGGTCAGCACTTATATCCAACCTCATCCTATCAGAAAGGCTCTGCACTTACATTCGATCATGTGTAAACACATCGCATCAAAAGGGCTCTCAGTCCCAGACTGAGGATTCCTAGTAACTGACCAGGTGCCCCCATTCTACAAGAGAATGGCACCAGCCCTTATATCTGATCAAGTGGGATCACATCCCTCAATCACATCAAAATGGCCATGCGCTCACATCTGATCATTTAAGACTACATCCTATAGTCATATCAGAATGGCCCTCAGTCCTAGACTGAGTATTCCTAGTAACTGACCAGGTGCCTCCATTCCAAGAATCTTATTCAACCCTTACATTTGATCATGTAGGAACCAATCCTATAGTCATATCAGAATGGATAAACACTCATATTTGACATGGAAGGAACCAAATCCTCTCACCATGATAGAATGGCTCAGCCCTTACATCTGACCATGGAAGGAACCTAATCCTCTCCCATGTCAGAATGGATCTAGGTCTCATCATTTCTCCTTAGAGGGAACCTTGATCTCGAGAACACCAATCTTCTCCCTGAATTACTCAAACTTCACTTTGGCCATTTCTAGCATAGAATCACATCAGGGCTGATTACATCCAAGGATGACCTGCAAGCTTTACCAGGACTGATTACATCCAAGGGAAACCTATCTCATCAGCTATGCTAGAAATCCTTCTTTCAAGAGATCTCAATATGGATCACTACTCCTCTCTGCATCATACAAAAATGAAATTCAGATCAACCAAATCAAATAGTAGTTTTCGAAAGAAACATACTACCTCCCAAATAGCAAGTGGTAAATCTTTTTGCCTCAGCTGTACTCAACACCATGCAGGACTCCATCCTGCCAAACCAAGAGATCACACTTGATCCCATACTCAACTATACCCTTTAGGTAGCTCACTGCATGCTTTTCAACCATCAGGTGAACAAGTGTCAATGTGTTCATAGCAAAGAAAATATTTGGTCTCGTATTCGTCAGGTACATCAAGGAATAAATCACCCGACAATACATCGTGGCATCAACCGTCTCTGATGAAGCATCACTTAATATATTCATGTTTGATGCCATAGGTGTGGTCCTGGCCTTCCAGTCCATCATGATGAACCTCTTCAGGATCTCTATTGCATACTTCTCTTATCCTAGGAAGATTCCATCCGCATTCTACCACACCTCCATGCCTAGAAAATTGTGCATCGACACATAACATGAGCATCATTTGTCTTTCGCCTTCAACCTTGAAGCAAATGCTGGAATCCACTTTACTCTCATTAAAGCCTAGAGTCATCACTAATCTATCCATCTTATTGTACCATGTCAAACCTCAGGATATTCTACAATCACTCCCTCTAAAGCGAAGCATCATTCTTACTCTATGCACTGAAACAATCTGTACCAGAGTGACAAGTAGCTTCCTTCACTATTAATATTCTATGTATCCATCTAGGATCATTGGATACCAAGATCCTCTATCTTGAACTTTTTCAAAAGTTCTTCTCACACCCATCTGTGAGATTTTCATCCTCTATCAACCTTGTAGCAAAGGTTCATATCTTCATCAAGCTCCTCATGTATGGGTTATCCCATGGGTTTCTTCCGATCTCGTACAAGGTCTTGTTTCATTTTCACACATGATTCTTCCTGTCATGTGTATCTCTAGTGGATGCAAATGTCTCTTCGTAGTCTATGCCTCATGCAACAAATATTTCCTTGTATCCCATGATGTTTCCATCTACTACATGATGGAACTACGAACTTCTCTTCATGTATTGATACTACATCCAAGACATCATTCTTCTTGAACATTTCTTCTTGGTTACTTCTTCATGTCTGAAAGGTTCTGCATCAATGATGTTGTTGCATTCGTCTTTATTATTCTTCATCTTGAACTGTCATTACTTGTTCTTCGGAACAAGTCTCATTATTCTTTGCTCGTAGGTGATTATGTATGCGATCTTTCCTACAAGTCAAATGTAGTTGTATGGTTAGAAACTATTGCAGCTACAACTGTTTTCCCAAACTTTTGAAATTTTGGACCCTCCTTTTATTTTTTATCTTGCCTAAAATTGTTTGGCTCCATGAACTCTGTTTTTGTTTTCCCTCTACTACAAGTTTGGATTGTTTTGAGGTCAGCTGTTTTGATGCTTTTTAGAAAATTGCTTATGTCTGAAATTGCTTTGGGTTGTGGAATTTGAAGTTTGATTTGAAATTTTTGTCCTTTGATATGTGATTTCATCTTTTGATATTGGAAGTCTATTTCTCATTTTCACTGATGTTTCGGAGGTGAAACAAACTTTTGCATCGCTGCCCGGCTGAAAGACTTTTGGAACATAACATTTTTTTTAGTTTGGTTGTTCGGAGGTCATTTAAAAAATGCATCGGAGCCATATTTCCCTACGGAGCCTTCGTTGCAGAAGCTGAACGATGAATGTTCTAACGAATAGATTTGACTTTTCCAATGCTGTGATGTTATTATTTTGACTTGCTATGCACTGTCGAAGGTTGGCTGAAGTTTGAGTCGATGTTTTGATCTCTATGATGCCGTTGTTTTGAAGATGAGACCAACTTTTTAGACTGCTGCACAACCTTAAGATTTTCTGAACACTTAAAGTTATCATGATGTTTCTGCACCATATCAGAAAGTTTTATGACTGTAAGTCGAAAGCCATAATCCGACTGCTTTTTTCCATTGTGGCTCCTGAGCAAACTAAATGTCCCCCATATAACTACTCCACTCATCGATGTTTTGCTATGGTTTTCACCGATATGTTTTATTTGTCGTGGAGCTCATAGTCTTTCTTTCTTCCTCCATTGTGGATGCGTATTGCACTAACCACCTAACGTTTATGGCGTTCCGTTCGCTGACAAGGACTTTTTTTTCCCGAGGCTTTAGTATTTTCGACGTCGATAGACTTAATGGTCTTGTGGAACTCGTTGTCCATCTGGAGCCTGCCATCGCGACTGTTAATTAAACTATCCTATTGATGCTTTAGTGATTTTTCCCGTCAGTGATGGTTTTTCCCTCCTTTTCTGTATGTATTTTTTACCATGTTTTATGGGCGGCAGAGGTTTCATTTTCTATCAATTTAAGGTTTTCACAATGAGAGCGCAATACAGGGCCTCATTTTGATGATCAATTTTATTATTAATATGGCTTTCGTTGGTTGAAAAGATGCGGTCCGAATTGATGATGAATTTTGTTTTAACTGTAGACGGACTTAGAATATTCTTCACATTACTATTGCAAAGACGACATAGCTGAAGGACAAATCAGAAGGAAGTTGGCTAAAAATTGATAGGCAGAGATGTTCTGAGATCAACGAGATCTTTAAAAAGACAAAGTAGAATGGATGGTAATAGAGGCCCGGGCTTGGAAAGGTTCACCAGTTACTGAGCAGGTCCCGTTTTATGAAGTACTCATAAGTCATAAATCTGAAATGTAATGTCTGTATGAATCATGAGCACTCACAAACTAACAAAACTGTGAGATTAAAACGGTTTGGGGAGCCAAAAGGTCACCCGGGGGAGGGGCAGCCCTAGAGTTTTGGCTGTTTTTTGTATAAAAAAAGGAAAGTTAGAGGGAATGGGGACTTTTTCCCAGTTAGATTGGTGAAGACATATTGTAAGTTCAGAACTATTTCATTTTGCAATAGATAATTATAGTTTGCTTGTTGGAGAAATCTTGGTGCAATGTTCAAATGTTATGCTATGGATTTGTTGAAGAGGAACTATTTCGTTTTCAGCTTTGTGTCCATCAACTATGAGATCTTTCTATCTCTTTGAACCTATGTTCTTGTATGAATGATCTCTGGTTTATTTTATGAAAATTTCCACTATGAGTAATGAATGTTGTTCATAAACAATTGGCTATCTGGTTGTTCAAATACCTTAAAATGTTCATGTGTTTTGAAAGAAGTATCAACTATCTGTGATTTTTCATAATACATGCAAAAGATACATTACTCATTAATAAATGATAATATTGCTCCCTAGGGATAGGTTAGGTAGTTAGTTTTAATTTCTTGCTGTGTGTGATTCAGATGCAAGAGAGTCTAAGATGAGAGGTAAGAACTTGTGCATCACATTGTGACCACTCCTAGTATTCTTAATCAATATGCATTTTAGATAGGCACTTGCATGTCATACTTAAAACTAAAAACACAAAAATATACACGGTGGACCGGGCCGCAACTGGTAAAACCTTTCATTTTTGTTACTTGACCTACTGTAGCCAGACCGCAAACTGGATGGATTTCCTACACCAAACAGTCACGGGCTAGTTGGGAACTTTGACTAGGGAGAATCCCTTACTGTTGTTGCCTGCGAATTTCTAGGCCTTAATAGAAACATTTCATAAGGTATATTCATAATGAAAAATTCTTATGCATAAATATATGATCATGCAACTAATTTAGCCAATACAACATCCATCCATATCTCACAGAAACTTTCTAAATGCCTTCCATCTCTACCAAGACAACTTTGAGACTGTGCACTAATCCAATATGTCAGCAAAGAGGTTTCATTCTAGATAAGTAGCAATAGAGAGTTGTATAGAACCATGAGCTACTTATCCATCACATGCATATTACTAGTATACTATCATTAATGCAAACATTCTATCATGCATAATACATCAACTGAATATAAACAAATGCATAATAAAAACAATATCATGAAATGACAATTGAATACTTATCTTTATTTGTTTCATGGGTAGACTCATTCTTGAGCCTTCATATTCATCGTCTTATTCATTCATGACTTCATCATTTCTTATCCAAATGCTCAAGATGGATAAGAGGTTATTTCAAGAATTGAGTCCTTCATATTCCTCATCGCTTGAGGGATCTTCTTTGGATGGTGAGAGCTTGATATTTAGTTTCTCTTATCTTCTATTTTCTTCTTATGAGTCGAGCTTCTTTTTCTTCCCAGATTCTGCTGAAAGTAATCACTTCCTTCTGGCACACATTCCTTGAATGAATGAATCCCATGATCTTGGGAGACCATTCAAGGTGGCTATCACCACTTCTGCATTCTCCACTTCTTCTTCTATTGCTTGAAGTTGTTTTTCATTTTGGATCTTCACATTCTTCAACTATTTTCTCAAAGCCATCCTATGATTTATATTCTTCCCTTCAAACATCCTGGTCAAGGAATCAAACATATTCAGTGTCTTTAGAGAAGACACTTGTGGTACAAGTTGATCCATGATTGAATCAACAAAGATCTTCTTGGCCTTGACCAAGTTCTTCTTGAGTAAGGCTTTGAGCCTCATCTCCCTCTGGAACTGGAACCTCTCTACTTATGTAGGTATCCAATTCATTTTCTTTAGAGAGATCATATACTTCCATGCTTGGAAGTTGTCAAATTTACAAGGCTTATCATCAAGCTGATGTGATAGATCACTCTAAAATGAGAACCTCAAATGAAAATAGCAAAAGAGTAGATCTTACCGATTTGAGGTGTCAGTTCTGGTTTCGAAGCTCGCTGATCTAGGGTTTGTCAAAGAAACCCTAATTTTCAAAACTTGGAATATATCATATCTAATTGGATAGAAAGATATATCTCTTCAAGTTGAGCTGTCCAATGTACTCCTTTTCTGAAAATAGTGGAGGGAAGCTCTCGGAATAGGAAGCCCTAGTTTTCCAATTTCTTCTACAGAAATGTCTGTTACTATTTCTGCAGTATCTCCAAAATTACTGCTCCTATTTGTATGAAACTTTGTAATAAGGTAGCCTCGCATGTCCCTGTTCCAACACCATAGGTTTCATCAGAATTGGTTTCACCAATTGTGACTTATGATCATTTTCCCAAGGTGACCTATTACAGGACTGTTCAAAACAACGAAGTTGTATCGACTAACATGTGTCATTGTTTCATCTTTTGGGTTTGAAAATCGGACCATAGAAATTAAATTCCGTTACCTATCTGTGATATATTTATAAATTTCATTAGGACCTTTGTAGCTCAAGATATAGTAATTGTCCACAGGTGTCCTTTTTAGGGATGAATCCTGGAAGAGGCTAGAACCCTAACTTGGAGGGATCATATCTCTCCGAATATAGCCAATCGAAGGCTGAATTTTGGACATAGTGTACATCAAGTGTCTATATTTGACCTATGTACTTTTTTAGCTCCTGAGCCTTCACCAATCCCAAAATATAGTGAATGTACCAAAACTTATTAGTTTTATTATTTAGGTTTTTTTCATCTCGGGATCAAACTAGGGTTTGACTTTCCCAGAGTTTCACCCAACAAAAAATCTTGATCCAGGTCTCTAAAATTCGATTTTGATGAGGATAGAAATCCTATGCTCGGCTCACTCAAAAATTGCTCTTCTGTAAGAAGCCCTAATTTCCCGCATCGAAAACTGAAAATGCCCAGAATTGAATTCCTCTTCGACAAAAAGATGCGCCCTTCAATGGAGAGTCACCCTGGCATACTTTTGCTAATGGATTGTGGAGAGAGTCCCAAAAATTAAGAATCCCTAGCTTCTGCAGCTGCATGATGTCTTCTTCTCAGGTTAGCTCTGATACCATGTTATATTTTTATCATTCAAGCTAGCATTATCTTAGGATCTTTAACTAAGAGAATAACATGCACAACAATAAACACAAGAGACAAAAAGACACAAAGAATTTTCCTCAAGGAAACCATAAAGGAGAAAAACCTGTAACTTCCTCAGAGATAGACTGAGCACCAATGGCAACAGTAAAACCCGAAAATAGAAAATATGATCTCCATAGCTTGTTCCCTCTCTCACACTGAGAAATCTTCTCCTCTCTCACTCATGCGCCCCAATGAGTGACTGTGTGTGTTTTAAATAGAGAGACTCACTCTCTATTTATATTCTTTCATTCACTTGAAACCCACTCCAGCATGTCGGCCTCACATAACAATTACTTACTAGAGTCGACATCTCTAGGAGTGTCTAATAACTCTAGTGGCCCACAACTTGTGGGGACTTTGCCTCCTCCAACCAACAAGGAGTTTTATCCTTAACAAAATGGTGAAGACTATTTCCCTGACTTATAATGACTCACCTAGGGTCGACTTCTCTAGGATAGTATAATAACCCTAGGGCCCCACAACTATGAGGAATTTAACCCTTGACTAATAGGAGGGTTACCCACAATGAATTGACATGACTTGTTACATTATAGAAACTCCCGATAGGAACATCGGGGCATGACATGAATCAAATACATTACAGACACATCCTAGAATAAACATCGGGGTACAATAGATAAGATATACAAGTGAATACATTCCGAAGTTACAATTACATCAATAACTAATAGGAAAATTTATTTACTGTTGGATAATGCTCGTGATTATCCAAGATAACTACCATTAGACTAGTGTGTCTATGATGGAATTCATTAAGGTGTCTATAATGGATTCAAATTTGACCAGTATTTTATGAGATATTTTTCTATCCATTAAGAAGCTCTTATGCCATCAGTGATGGAAAAGAATGTATAAGAAAATTTCAAAAATATAACATCAAAAGGAATACATATAATATTATAATATTATTTGGTATGTCATTTACTAGAATTATAAGTGAAGAATAATATAAATCCATCTCAAAATTTAAACAAAGAAAGAAAAAAGTAGGGTTGGGAGAATAAGACACATTGAGTTTCCTTGGAGATATTTTGCATCGCACTATTATAAATATTATTTCTTTCATTATTTACAAGACACCAACTGAATTCATAGAACCAAGTTCTCCTTTATTGAGTTTTCCAAGCCATAGTTGTATGATGGAATTTTATACTACAATGTAAGGTTGTGACAATTGTTCACCTATTAGCCTTAGTTTTTTTTTTAACAGAAACAGAAAGGAAATATATATAAAAGTAGCTGTGCACAGCCATTCAATACAAAAGGAGTGTACCAGAGTATCTGTGCTTAACAAAGAAGTAGCACAAGGAGGTCATCCACTGAGTTTCCCTAAACACTTCAAAATGGTTCTGAACAAAACTCTTAAAGCCTGGGGTTGTATAAACCCTTACAAACTGTTTGCATAATAGAAGATAGAAATACATTTAACATAGCTAAACAAAATAAAATTAAGGATTGCCTCTTGGCTGCAAGACTGATTCCTCCTCCATTGGAAGCACGATGTCATCGGAGGCTACATGAACTCAGCTGCTCTGGTTCATGGAGATGAGTTTCTGAAGGTCCTCAACAATCCTTTCAACCTGGACCTGAACTTCATAAAGATGACTCTCATTGTCATCAATACGTGAATCTTGGTTACTGATTTGAAGCGAGGTGTAACTGACTGTATCTTCCATCTTCTTCACCACCTGAGCCATCTCTCTATTATCCATTACACTGATCGAAAGTAGCTTGTAAAGGCGCCTTAAATTATTCTTAATATCCACGAGCCCTGCATTCTCCCCATACTGTGCCATTTCACTAGCTTTTGGCCAAAGAGTGATACGAGCAAGCTGCTTCTGAATAGAGAGAACAGAACTGGGAATGGCCACAGAGCTGCTAAAGCAAGCACGAAGAACCAGAAGCTCTTTAAGCAAACGAAGCCCACTGTCACCACATGCCAATGTTACCACGTCTCCCTTTTTCCACCTAGTGCACCTGCATCCGATGACCAAACTGCTGTCCCAATTTCCTATAGGAGCTGGAGCCGCAACTGAGAGGGAAAAGCAAAAACACGGGGAAAAGGCTGTAAGAGCCACCCTCTCTTTCACCACTGAGCGAATACAGGGAAGGACCTGCCATGGAAGACCATGAAAATTCCCTTCACCTATACCCAAGATAACCTGCAAGAGAAAACTCGGAGCGTCGAACGAACCAGGGCCAAGAAGGGATGAGTAATGAGAAGGCATAATGCGTCCTGTAGAAGCCATATTGAAAACCGAATTGAATACTAGAGCATGCGAGGGAGTGTTGATTAAATCCCCGAAAGGATGGGATTTTAAGACCAGAGGAATCGAGAGGGGCAGATGCCAGCGAAGGGACCACGCGGCAGCGGGAACAGGGGGGGTAGGACAGGGCCATAAAGGAGACATGACAACGAAGGAGGTGGCTGCGGAGGACGAGCGGGAGGGATAAGACATGAATAATGAAGGTGAAGAGGGGGGGGGGGGGGGAAAAAAGGGGGGGCCAAGTGATCCCAAAAGGAGGGGGATTAAAGGTGAAAAAAGAGTAAGAAAGGAGGGATAAGGAAGAGCGAGCGAGAAAGGGAAGAAGAAAGAATGTGAAAATGACTCTGTTTTCCATGGAATTGGGCATTAAGGGGCCGGAAGGGGGGCTTCCAGCGCCACCAATTAAGGGATAAATTTGTGAATAGGGTGATTTCCATTCTGTCGATATTTCCCTTGCGAGAGGGAAGCTCCCCCATTTTCTAGACTGTCAGCTGCCGAATTGTTGTGCCAGAGGATATGATATGCTTCATAGTCACTAGACATAAGGAGCTTATCTTTTTCATAAAGTCACCAACATTTCATTGCTCCCTCATTGTATCCATTGATTAATTTATAAATGACATGCCTAGAATCCCCAATGAGCAAGGCCTTGCGAATTTTCTTTTCCTTAAGAATGTGGAGGCTCTGTATAAGAGCCATCCACTCAGCTTCATTGTTGGACCTGATGCCGAGCCCCCAAGTGAATGTATGTTCTACATTTCCTCCGGGATTCAGCAGAATCACCTATTAGCCTTAGTTACTTAGTGTAGGTTTGGTCATATATTAAACTCCTTGCACTAGAAAGGTTGGTATAGGCTCTCAATTGAGTAATATTGTGGATATTAGTTGGAAAGGATAATAATATTTTTTATAAATAACAAAGATAATCAATTTAAAACATGTAGGGAAGTGTAGGAATCGCAATTTTATATATTGTAGATTGGAGACAGGTAGTGATAACCAATCTAACTGCTATTGGTTTAATTATAGTGATTATTCAAGCTAGCTATTACATTATGTTTGTGCATATTAGTTGGTAGGAACATTAATATTGCATCACCATTGTCCCCTCAGTGTTCCAAGCTCTTCCTTATTTATATTTTTTTTATAAAAGTGGTCTAAAACAAATCTAGGTGGTTGTTTCTATAGTGAAGCAAGAAAATTAGATTTCCATCCTCACAAAACATTACTCCTTACATTCTCATAAATTCATAATAAATTGAATTATATATCAAATTAAGGATGGATACTTTAATGCAATCAAAACTCCACCATAAATGTGCAAATATGGCCAAAAATACATTCACCTTCACGATGCCAAAAATCTTACATCATTCATAACAATTTTCTTTGCACAAGTTAGAATCACAATAAATGATGAAGTGAGTGATATATTATTGTTTTTTTTATTAGAAACCTAATTAATGTGTAGTTATTATGGTATTGTAATGGGAGGTTTCCAAGGTGTAGTCACAATACCAACCTCCACCAATAGCATTGGACTAACTTGGAGGTCAATGAACCATGTGTGGGGTGTATTTTATGACTAATATGGCCCTTCTTCCATGAAAAAAACCTTCATTAATTATGGTAAAACCTTTAGGTGATGGGTTGTGATTAATCATGATTCCTTAGCCTTTATGTTTTATTAAATTTACAATTGAAACCCAATCTCAAACCAATGCCTTGTCAATTGGATTATGGAGTTGTAACAAAAACAAATAAATGTGTAAAAAGTAGTCTTAGGGAAATCCAACACTTTTAAAACCTTAATATACTATATACAACATTTCTCCTAAAGTAGAATTTTACTAAGAGGAAGAGGAAAGAGGAAGAGGGAGAAGAAAAATATGATAAGGGAGGAAGAAAAATAGGAGGATAGGAGAGAGAAAGAAAAATAGGAAGAGGGAGTAGGTGCATGAGGGATAAGAGAAAGAGGAAAGAAATAGGGGGAGGAGGGATAGGGAGAACAAGAGGAGGGGGGGTTAGAAAAATATGAAGAGGCGGATGGGGGGAGAGAGAAGTGGAAAAAAAAGAGGGTAAGAAAGGGAGGAGGGATAGGGACACAAAAAAGGAAGGGGGGAGGGGTGTGATGGATTATTAAGATAAAGAGGATAAGGAAGAGGGGGAGGAGGGGGAGGGAGAAGAAAAAGAGTTGGGAGAAAGAGAGGAGTGGAAGAGGAATGAGATGAGGGATATGAATAGGGGAAGAGAGGAAGAGGAAGAGGAAGAGGAAGAGGAAGGGAGGACCCTAAAAATACCTTTAAACATCCAAAACCCATTTTGTTTTAAATGTGTAAATTATATGTGTGTGTATGTGTGTGTGTGTGTAACAAATTGAGAAAATAATGAAAAAAATACATTTTATCCAATAATGTATGATAAATATACTATTCCTTCTATTTTTTAGTGTCCCCATAAATCCTCTTTGGCCCTAAGGAGATCCACTTGAAACTCTCATGTGAAGATGAAATGAGGGGAACCCTCTTTTTTAACTTTATATTAAAAATGCACAAACCGAGAGACACAAAACTTTATTTAGCCTCATATTTATTAGTTTTTGTGTTTGTTTGCTTGTTCCTTTTAATGGAATGCATGCATCTACTATCACAAATAAAGTATGTAGCATGTGTCATATAACCATTAATCATGCACCAGATTAGCATAAATGTTTTGGATGTTAAGAAAAGATCAGAATTGCATTAGTTGATGTAAATGTGAATTCAAGCATTGTTCTAGCATCATGAAGCAACATCATAACATCATGGATAATTATCATAGCATCACATAATACAATGGAAAAGTAATGGATGAGGAATCGAGGTTATAGTCTATGTTGGTATTTCAATGAGAACTAGAGTTAGGTCAATTAATTTATGCATGGAGATCTAATTAATGCAGGGAGGGTACATGAAAGAGGGAGGACATGTCTCTTGTATAAGGGGATTAGGGTAGGAATTTCATGTGGTTTATATTGGTTATGGCCATTGAATCTTGATATGTTGGTTCACTAGTGGATCCCACAAGTGAGTTGATTTTATAAAGGTTTTAATTTAGTCATACAATGTAAAATTGAGAAAAATGAAGTATCATAAATTTTTTATTGATGATTACTTCAACAATATCACATTGGAAATATTATTTAAGAACATCAACTACTAATTCAACTACCAAGAAACTATACTAGGGAAGTGAAATGATCTTTAACCCAATACTTTATAAATAATCAAAATACATTCACCATAAGAATAATGCCAAGATATTCCAAGAAACCCTTAAGGTAGGGTAATACCATCAATTACTCCTTAAGGAAGGAATCACTCCACAATCCATGCTTATACAATACAATAATAATCCTCAACATAACTAAGAAAATGAGTATCAATGACACCTGTGTGTATATATACTTTCTCATGAGTATTATTTAGGAATTTATGCCATATTATTATATTATTTTCTCTAACTAACGCCAACCCCCCAGTGAACCATATGCCATTATGTGTAGACACATTACATTAATTATTTTGATTGGGTACAAATTACATATATTATTCTTATTTGGGAAAAGATTACATCATTTATTCCACTTGGATTCCTCTCTAGGTACCCCATATTATTCTCTACCAGGTATATAACCTTCAATCCACCTTAAATGTGTTTCATCCTTGAAACGTGAGAGGAAAACCTATAATAAGATCTACTAAGAAAACTAGGCATCTGATACCAAGCATGAGCATCCATCCATCCAAGTGGAATGTGAATATGTGGTCTAATTGCTCCTTTTCTTCCTTGATCTTGATTCTTGTTCCTATGGTTCCAAGATGTTGTTACACTTTTTTGGTATCTCCCTATATTGTTCATAGTCCTCCATGCATTGAATCCATATTGCTTTATTCATTGATTACATCATGGTCCATAGTAGGTTTGATGACCCTACCAACTTGTCCTCTATGGTTTTTTCTTATCAAAGTAGTGTGGGTGGGATTATGCAATGACCTAAACAATGGTTACCTCTTTCTCTAACTTCATAACATGTGATTCCTTGGAATCATGTATATCCTTATATATATATTGTAGATTCAATTTCTAGGAATTTTCTTCATGGGATTCTATAGTATATTCTTTGGATTCCACCACAGACTCTTCATTTGATGAGTCATTCACTACTGCAACTAGTCCCCCCATAGGGACTTCATCATGTGACTTGTGGGTCTCTTTTTGTTGTTTAAGATACATAGCTTGCAATGTAATTTTGTTTTTACCATACCAAAGATTTAAAACTTCTTTTATGCATTAATATTAACTATACCCACTGATTCCATCCAAGGATATCCAAAAAACATCCACATCATCCATATCTAAAGCATAAAATTATGAATGCAACAAATATTTATCCATAGTAGTCTTCAAATATTTAAAATTTTGAGAATTTTCACCATCAACCTATGTGCTTTGAGTATGATTGGTAGGAACTTGCAGTTTTTTTTCCAAATTAACATAGATGTAATTTCACTTTCAATTAGTAATAATTGAAATAAGAATATTCTCCTTTTGAACATTTCCATGAACATTCAATATAGAAAAAATACCCTTATGTCCCACATTATCTTTCATTAGAGGAAATTTGGGGTCTAAAATGGGCCTTATAAGAAAACACGCCAACAATAAATTTTGTGAGTTGGAATTCAAGAACCAATAGAATTTCAATAAAATGAGTCAACCATAATGGTTGAATTGACATATTTTTCATAAAAGAAAACTACTTTTTTTGTTCTTATTTTCGACATATCGCCCTATGTTTTTACACAAATTTTGAGCAGGAGAGCTTGTTGGATGCAGAATTTAATTCCACATCCAACGAGTGCCCACTCTGCATATTTTTGATAGACCCTGCTCCCCCAAAAACAATAAATACCTGAAAAAATGTGATGATGATGTCATCATCACATTTTTTCAGGTATTTATTTTTTTGGGGTATCACAGTCTGTCAAAAGTATGTAGTGTGGGTAATCGTTGGATGCAGAATTAAATTCCACATCCAACGAGCTCTCTTGCTCAGAATTTGAGTGAAAACACAAGGAGATATGTCGAAAATACAAACAAAAAAGTAGTTTTTTTCATTCTTCCTCCAAAATTAATAACTATTATTTTATTATTTTAAATTTTATTTTATTATTTTCCTTAGGAGGCCCATTTTAGACCTCTAATTTCCTCTAATGTGTCCTTGGAATGATACCACTTATCTAAAAACACTTTTTCAAAGCCTTCATCGAAAAGTGTTTTCATCTTGCTATAGTCAAGTGAGTGCCACCATACCTTAGCATCACCTTTGAAATGGTAGTTTATGCAAAGTCTCTGTGATTTTTTACATTTTGAATTGTAGTCTTTAACACATTCTTCAATACTAGAACCATCATTATTTCCTATAAAAATACTTTTCCACTTTTCTTGCAAAAACACGTAAATAGAGATAGGGTTTCAAAGAAATCACTTACTTCTCCTCCTTGTAGCTAGGGTTTTGAGCTCGGAAATTTTAAATGAGCACAAATCTGTGAGTATTTCTCAGAATATATAGTATAACCTATTTCTGGAAACTAAACAACCATGATGATTCTACGTTGACAGGATGAACACCAATATGGGTTCGTTGTTAGAACATATTCGCTCTGCAATCCCTCTTACTATCACCAAAATTATAAAAAAAATAATTTATTTTAAATCAATGATATCTCCTCTTTCCAGACTCCAAACAAGATTATTTTAAAAATAACTGTGTATTTTTGTAAGAGGAATTAAGACATGCAATTTGTTTCTTCTAAATCTACATAGAAAGTTAATGAAAAGTCATCGCTCAATTTTTCCTTATATTTTTTTCCCAAAAATAAGAAAAAATCCCCTCTTTGTGCTAAGGAAAGAGCTATAATACCATTTGTAATGATCATTAACGCAATAATTCTAAAAAAACTAGATACATTTGCCATAAGAATAACACCAAGGTATAGAGAAAACCTTACAGTAGGGTAACACCATCAATTACTCCTTAAGGAAGGAATCGTTCCACAAGCCATGCTTGTACAATACAATAATAATCCTCAACATGACTAATATAATGATACTCATGTGTATATATCCTTTCTCATGAGTATTCCTTAGGGTTGTATTCCATGTTATTATATTCTTTTCTCTAACTAACTCCAAAACATTATGTGTGGCCACATTACATGAATTATTCTCGACATCTGCAAAAAAACCTATGGCTTTGACACTACTTCTTGTTATTTTATTCCATGCTTGAAATAGGCTTTGATATTGATACTTCTTCCATTGGCTACACTCCATTAGCTATTGTCTCCTTCTAGTGGCTCCACTGTGTCATATTTACCAATTTTTGCACATCTTCAAGAATTCGATCAATCTTTCCTAGAAGTTCTTTATATCCCTGTCCATGTCATCTATCCATGATTCCTGGCAAGATAACTCACTTAACGCATACCCAATGTCTGTTGAGACTTCCTAATTCTTACTAATTTCATTGCAGAATGCTTCGTATAACTTCCTCAGATGAATTTTGAAGTCAACTATGCCTTCTTTGATAATGTTCAAGACCTTTGTCCACCATTTTCCTTCACGCTTCTTTGTCTCCATTACTATTAAATCCTTTACCGTGCACCTGGGAGAACACTAGATTAAGCCTATGAAATTCAAAACATAAGTCTTCGCTATTTCTTCCTTCTCCGTCTCACCTTGCTGAATGATACTCTATCCTTCCTGTTTAAAGAAACCCTGTTTTGCTTCCATTTCACATGCAGGAGCAATAAGAAAAATGAACTGAAGTGAATGCATACCTCCATCGAATTGAATGCACTATATAGTGATCACGTGGGGTTGTACATGCAACCCTCCATGTATAATTCTTCCTTTAGCCTAAAATACATTCATTTGACCCTCGCATTATTCGGTTAGGAAATTCATGGTATGTGGTTTTGTTTTGGCCCTTCAGTTTTATAACACAACATGCCTATCTCTAGGCTAGCTCCCTTGTTGGATATATAATTCACTTTCCCATTATTTTTCTAAAGAACATGTAGGAAAATGAAGTCTTTTCCATACATGAGAAGTGATATTGTTCTAGCAATTCTTTTGAATCTGGTGTTTCCTTTCCCATATCCTTTCTGCATATTTTTAATAACTCGTCTAGAGTATCCTATTATTATTTCTTTGTCTATATCCAATTTAGAAATGAGTTCGAGCCCATGCAAAAGAGCCGCCCATTTAGCTTCGTAGTTATTTTTTGTTCCCAACCCCCATGAGAAGGAGTCTACTATATTTACTCATGGATCATAGATTATCCCTCTCGCACCTGCCACCCCTGATTGTTGAGTTTACTAGAAGAATATAAGACCGGATTTTATCGATGTTTCCCCATTTTGGGCCTTTACCACATAAACATTGTCTCCTCTTGTCTCTCTTATTTCTTTATTTTTTAATTTATTGTTTTATTTTATGCTTTCCACATGAGTTTTTACTAGAAAACTATTTTGCTATTTGTTATTTCATATTTTCTTAATCTAACATGGTACCAAAGTGGGTTATCGAAATCTAAATCCTTGAATAAAATTCTATATTGAATTTTTTTATGCATCAGACTTCAATAGATCTCTAGATATGTTTCCCATCTCTTTTGATATGTTCCTTGGGCTCCTTTATCCTGTGGATATCCATATAGATTTGAAAAACCACTTTGGTTTTCACCATATCTAAGTGGTTTTCACCAGATATGTGTACTTTTTAGAAAATTTGTCCTTGTTGTTGTTTCCAAAGCGGGGAAATCAACCATATTTGTATGTTCACTCATTAAATTTGGACATCATTTTCCAAAAATTGAATTAATTTTCATAGCCTAGCTAGGAATTTTTTAAACCTAATTTTTTTGGGATTTTTTTTTACCATACCTAATCTTTTTATGTTTGGTGATCTCCAAGCCTAATTTTTATACTAAGCCTGCCAATTTATTTTATCTAACCTAATGTCACCCTAATGTGTTTCTCACACCTAGGATTTCCGTTCTCATTTTTTTCCTAGGTGATTTCAACATTGTGGGTATTTCACCTTGTGGCAATACAGATTTACCTTTATTGCATTATGCCTCCATGCAGTTGAATAAACACGTATCTTGTTGGGATCTTCACATGACCATATAGACATGTTTCTTATAATTTTTTTAGTTTTTATGAAGCATTTTCTCTATGAGAGATTAATTGGGCCATTTTTATCTCTACTTGGGTGACTGTAAAGTCCCTTTTTGAAATTTTATTAAATGAACAACTTTTCCACTTTTTTCCCCAATTTTGACCTTAACTAGTTTTGATGTCTGGACCTCCAAATTAACCCAAATGCTCCCAAATTTTCTCAGAAGGTGTATGAATTATATTATAAATTAAATATTTTTTTCATGGATTTTTTATGACCCCACTATTAATTCTGAAAACTTGTTCAATGTTCTGTTCAAAGTAGGAGTCTTTCCTATCAAATTGGGGCTCCAATTCCCCTTGTGTAATTGCCGGAAATGGATTCTCAAATGGTCCCAAAGTCACTCGAATTTATGAAAAGAGGCAGGGGATGTGTGGAGGAAATTTTTAATGTCTCATATTTATAATGGTTCATTTTATACGTGATATTATTACTCTTTCCAAAATAGCTCCCAAATCACAATTTCGACCCTTCGGGAAAATGCACCAAATCTTCTCCCAATGCAATTAAAATGAGTAAAATGGATTCCGATGCATAAGTAATGAACATGAAATTTTTAATACACATTAATGAAAGTAAATTAATCATAAATATATCAAATATAAATTCTCCCATTCGAAATAATCAGCATTATCATAGCGTACATCAATGTAGTGGGGAAATGGTCATTGTTTGCTCATTAATAATCACTTTCCCCTACAACCATTTGATATTTCGACCTGAAAATTTCTGAGAATTAATAAAATATAATATTTAGGTTATTACAATCATTAATTTACAATTAAAATATTATCCCAATTCGAAATCATTAGCATTACAATGGTTCACAACAAGATAGTGGGGAAATGGCACTATTGCTTCATTGTTTAACATTATTTCATGAAATATTTTGGCATTTAGACATGAGAGTGTTATGAAATTAAAATATAGATCACTTAAATCATAAAATAAAATAATTTATCATTATAATCTTCCTCAAAGATATCAGTATCTCACACAAAGCGCAATCCCTCCATGAGCAAGAATATGCAATAAAAACTGGAGATGGTTGAGAGAAAGTGCTGAAATAGAAGGAACCAAATAATTCCCTATAGATTAAAACTGAAAATACAAATCCATTAAAGCTCCATGGAATACCTAAGTGGCCTCTCCAAACACCATCTTGGTTGGGAATCTTTCACCCTCGAAATTGGCTAAGGCAAGAAAACTAGTCATCCACTAGCACTCACAATTCACAAATGACAATTTCAAATGATAAAAATCCATTCTCTTGGTTTCTTCATATATTTTATAAACATACTTAGACTTCTAATACTACCAATCCATCCACAAACTCAAGTCATTTCGAATTTGGGTGTGAGCTCAAGATTTTCCATGTGTCCTCCCTTTCCTAGCTTTCCATGTTCCCCCAATTTGAGTAGGAACCCATTGAGCTTCCCCAGATCACATGAGAGACCTATTGGATGCTATATTTAGACCTGATACGTCATATATGTCATATTTCATACTTCGAATATTATTTGTTTTGTAGGTTTCATAGCATCTTCATCATTGTTGTCATAGAGCTAGGGAATCTAGTCCAAGTGTCTCACTAGCTCCAAAATGACTGTTCCTCTCCCATGTAAGTTACATTTCTTCCTGAATTTGACCTGTGATGCATATGGCCAAGTTTATTATCCTTTTAACTCATCCAATAACATTTATTCTTCCCATGGATTCGAAATTGCAAGAGAAGGATGCCATGTGGCACATAAATTCTAGCTTGTGTGGGCCCCATAGTCTCCATGTGTTTACATGCTCCATTTCCACTTCAATTTTATCTTTTATTTATTTATTTATATTATTTGTTAAATATTTATGCCATTCTAATGTTAAAAAATCATTCATTTTCCCCCTTATTCCAAATCCCAAAGCTTCCACCCCAACCTAGGAAACTAGTAATTTTCCTCTGCAATTATTTGACCCTTAGCATCAATTTGAAAAACTCTAATAAACATTGAAAATGCAATTAGCCCATTGTGAACCAATGCAAAATTTTGGAAATGAAAAATCCTCCCTTCCCAATATTGCTTGTCCTCAAGAAATTTCAAACATGGGTTTTGAAGAACCTGCTTTGTGTATGATTCTTTGAAGTTGCCACTAGGTTTCCCAACTTTGAGTCTTTGAGATTCCATGAATATTTTAGAGAGGAACCACCATTCTTTTTTCTGCACTACTATGATTAAAATCACATTATTAAGTGGGGAATCAATGTCCCATACTACTTGTTTCCTGAAAAATTTGAAATCAATGGGACTAAAAGAATATCCCAGGGTCCCATTGCTTGTATTGCACTCCAACAATTAAGAGTGCTCTCCAACCCATACCATGAGGAAAGAGAATTCCGGGATCCCATTTTATTTATGCATTCTTCCAAAAATCATGATGACATAATATATATCATCATAGTACATAATAACTTAATAAAAATGTACATCAAGGAAGTGGCTCATCAAAAAATCATGAAAGTGATTATACCTCCAAGTAAGTAGACCACCATTTTCCAAGGGCATACAAGCTTCACGTGACCAATCAAATCTGCTCCAATGAAATAGGTGAGGATCCCATGTCCTATAATTCTACTCCAAAAGGATGTGATATGCATCAAAATATTCAGCCATGTATTCTTTCATCCAAGAAGTAAATGAATAATCTCCACTAAAATCTGAACCAAATAATGAGCAAGAAAAACAAAAAGACTTCAAATGACTCAAAGAAGTCTCACCCATACATCCATGAATGAGAGAATCATAAAGATATAACAAAATATGTGGCTGGAAACAAACATTTTCTCCAATCATAAATCTATTCACCCCAGTGTTGGATGAAGTTCCTCAAACATTAAATGAACCAAGTGTTGAGCAAGAAAAACCATGAGTCTTCAAGTGACTAAAATGCATATCATAGGTGCATCCATGTATATGTGCATCATCATAAAGTAACAAAGGATTCTTCTGAAAATGTGAATAATAGTTTTCTCTAGCCATGTCATCATAAAAAATAAATCTAGGAGTTCCATACTCCTCATGTGGCACCATAAAAAATAACCCTTTCACTCATACTTCATTGAGACTAATGCTGCAAAACATGGGATTTTAGGATGTGGGAGAATGAACTAAATCACCTAAATGATCAAAAAGTGAAGAAGTTTCATCATGGGAAGGATCCATATGGGTATTATCATGAAGCTCCTTCAAAAGTGTGAAACATGTTTCATATATGGGTTCTAATGTGGAGGAATCATACTCTTCTTTAAAAATTGCATAACCTTCATCAAGGGACAATTCAAGTTACTATTCCACCACATAAAGTGTTTGGATCTCACCAAGATAAAATTAAAACACATCAAGCACATTCAAAATTTCAAATTTCTCATGATCCACCATGTCATGAGAATCCTCTAAACAATCTAAAACATAGGAGGAAAAACAAGTGTCTTGCAACTTTTCAAGAAGCTTCTCATTTTGAATTGTGAGCTTATGAATAACTTTATTATTCTTCAAGTAGGATTCATGTAACCATTCACTAATCTCAATGACATTGTTTCTATCAAAAAGCAAAGACATGAAATTACGTCTGATGTGGCACATTGCTCTTTGAATCTTATCCATGTCTTCAAGGAAGGATGTTTCTGTAATGTCCCCGACCCTCCGACCGGCGAAGAGGATGCTACTATACATCAAATTATCTGGGCATCTATCCCAACGAACATGAACATACATATATGTAATTCTAAAGCATGATACTTAAAACATCAAACATATTATGAGGCATAATCATTCATATACACAATGGAAACAAAACATATCAATCAATACGCATGCATATACAGATCAACACTTAACATGTATATCATCATTTATCAATTGTAAATATAATTGTAGACACAAGTTAGGAAAGAATACTTATCTTAATAAGCGATTGTTCTGCAACCAGCTATGTCGCTGCAACGTTCCACCCAACCATAGGCCCGTGTACTCCTCAATCTCTCAGCAACGCTGCCACCCCCGAGCTGGGGATTATTCCCCAAGGAATAAGGAACTAACAGGCTTACACATAGCCAAGGATAACAACACCACAAGGGTACATAGTTCATCCAAGCCAACACAGTTGGGTTTATCAGGTGAACAATAGATCGGACAAACCAACAAAGTTGGGTTTATCAGGCCATCCAGGAGCTGGAAAAGGATAAATGCTAAGCTGGTGAGCTCAGTGAAGAGATATATACAACAAGACCAAAACCATCCTGGCTTCTAGAACACCCACACACACCCAATACAAGGAAATCAGTCCCTTCTCTGCAACGTAGTGCCTCAGACCCTGATTTCCCTTATAGTGCTTTTCAGGGGTTGTGGAGAAGAAATCCAGCTCAATAGCTCTATCTATGTGGTTCTCAACCACGAAGTTTATCAAGCACCTCAGGCACTCATTCACCACTCCAATTCAGTCCGAGTACAAAACCACTGCATGCAAGCAGCCAAACAACTATTTAAGCTTTTACAAGGGAAAAACACAATAAACCAGAATGCAGGAACTCTCAGCAATTATTCAAGTGATACCACCACAAAAAGGGAAAACACAGCCAAGTAAAATGTGGGAAAACAACAACCCACAAATGACTATGAACCCACAACACTCAATCCTCAATACAACCGCTGGAGAAATTACACAAGTTGAAAAATGGGAAAAGTACAAACTCCCAAACTATGCGTGATGGAGAAAGACACAGCCAAAGCACATAACTATGAATGAAATGAAAACCATGATTCCATGATGGAATAACATATCACTACGCAGTCTAATAACGGTGGGAAAAGACACAAACTCCTTGCGTGACCCTGAGGATGGACACCCCCACAGACTACCTCTCCATGAGCAAAGGATGAACCAACTCCTAAGACAACAATCAGTGAGGAAGAAAGAGAATGAGCCCCAATCAATGAATTGCATCCCTCTTTTAACTCCACTCAACATGAGGGAACTAAACAGTCAACGGTGGGGGAGAGTGGGAAGAATAATTGGCAATCGCGTGTGGAGAGAGTGTGAGCATGGTGGTCTTCTACTAGCCAATCGATTCCCCCAACTAACAATGGAATAACTAAGGTGGTGGTGATCAAAAGAGAGTGGTGACACATGTCTCTTCTCCCATGACTCAATGTTCAAAATTCCCCTTCCTTATCCTTTGGAACACGGGGGCGTCGCTGAGAGACCAATATGATAACACGTTCATTCATATTGGGGGGTAAAAAATCAAAAAAATTCAAATCAATATATTGATGGTATATTAAGGATAAAGGGGATTAATTTTTTTATTATATAAATATCCAATATCCTGGGACCTTTTTTATTGCAAACAAGCCACATGCATGCCATGGGTTTCACGCGGAGGGAGCTTTTTCGTGGTTTTTGGCTGGTTTCCACTCGGTGGTCATTCTTTGGCCTAGGGCTTAGCATCAATGATTATGCACATGGGTTTCACATGGAGGGAACATTTTTGTGGTTTTTAGACTGGTTTCCACTTAGTGTTCATTCTCTGGCCTAGGGCTTACCCTTTAGGGTTCAACATTAGTGCTTGTGCCATCTATGGAAAAAATATATTATACCCTTCATGGTTTTGCAGTAGTTGAAAGGAGATTTCGCGGAGGGAAAATAGGGTTTTACTGATAGGCAGGGGGTAGCAGTGGAAATCAGGCCCATGGTTGCCACAATTCAGTTATTTTACCCTCTTCATCCTCGTCCACTTCCATCTGTGCTATGCTATAGTTTATCCTTATTACGCCAGTCTCAGAGGGCTTCCATTACCGAATGTGAGAGGAGGAGAGAACAATCAAGGTTGGAGGTTTTTCTTGGTTTCCAGCAAAGGTGGGATTCCCTATATCTTGATCTTAAAAGAAGAGAGTCCTTGTCCTATCCTAACTTCAGCATTGCCATGAACAGGTCTCAAATGTAATGAACTCTTTGAGAATACATGGAACATAATGGTTTGGTTTAAATTTTCATTTCCCACTTATTTAGTCCCCTTCACCAAGCTAACAGTTTGGTTTCAATTTTTATAAGCATGACGAAGTAGCCCTATGGAATGATGTCTATCTCAGGTAGGTTATTATGTGATGGGGGAGCATGGTCACCCCCTTAAAGCTAGAGTAATCTCCATCAGAAGTACTATTACTCAGACTCTTTCGAATCAGATAATTATATGGGAGATTACAGGGTTGCACAAGGACGTACAAAAAGTTCATTGGGGATGAGATGATGAGTCCCTTTTTTGGTTACTTTTTTCCATCCTTTTCCCTGCATAATTCACCATTTTTTCTATGCCTAAACCTTACTATTATTCATTTTGATGCCTAATGTAAGGATAAAGGCTCTGATTTAATTTCCATCACATTTCCTAGTTTCATTTTATTTATGTTAGAATTTAGGGATATGGAACCTATTTTCTTTTCTTGGTATTAATGATTGGTAAAAAATATTGCTACATATCCATTGAATAGTTGTTGCGGGGCTAGTTGTGGACTGCTTCATCTCTCATAAGTTGTTGCGGGTGCAAGAGGCAGGGAATTGGATAAAGGAGGTTGCGAAATCAAAGTCATAGTGCCATGGATCTAGGAGACACATGCTTTTATAGGTTACTACAGATCGTTCCCCTCCCACTTGTGAACAGATGTCTAATTAATTGCAGCGCAGGAATTCCAATTTCGTTGGGTATGTCTATATTCCTGTAAATCAAGCATGTATTTTGTTGGTATATTAGATGAATTTTGTAATCTAGCATAACTACTTCAGAATTGAAGATTATAAAGTAGTTAATTTAAGACTCTTATTATTTTTGGTTTTTCCCTTTTTAATTATGTAAGATGGGTTTATGTCTAAAAAGGGGCTGGCACCTCTCAGATAAGCTAGCATACTCTGGATATAAAAATATCTCTTAATTTTTTTCAGATCCATTTCTATAATACAAGCAGCTCCAGCTTGAGCTATTTTCATATCTCTCTGTGAGAAGTAGTAAGTTGTTTATGATTATTTAGTTCTGTTGTAGTTTCATTTAAGTACTCTGTTCTGAGGAGGAAGGGTCCACTCAGCAGAACATGTGCCTTATTTTTGGATTGTGTTGTTGTTTATGTTATCATAGATTTAATTTTTTGTGGTGTGCTGATTCCTAGAATTAAAGTGAGATCATTAAATTATAAGTTTATATGGGATGGAATTGTGTTAGTTATGGTTCTATGATAGCTTGGTTTATTTGATAGAAGCAGTTCTGTTGAATGTGAGTGTGGATTTCTATTTAAACTCTGCAAGTCTATTTCCATTTTGCAAGTGTGAGTTAGTTCTGCAATTTAATTGGAATGTGTGAATGTAATTTCCATTCCTAGATTAGTAATGCAATTTCCTTCTATGAGATCATTATATAAACCCGTTGCAAGGAGATTTGAGGTCTGCACATACAGTGCACGGTATCTCGCAAGAATTTTGTTCCTTGGGTTTATATGGAAATGAGCAATTAATTAAACCACTCTCTCTGTAATTAGAAGGGCTATTAAAATAACTATAAGTTATAATCTAAATTATCCTAGATGGGAATTAGGAACAATAAATAGATATAGAACCGAAAGAAATAAATGCAAATAACAACATAAATTTGTTTACTATATTATAATTTGCAAAAATTTCCAGATAACCAACAATAAACCAAGGTAAACCTATCATCACATTGAAAGCTACATCTCTGCCTCCATATGTAAGCACCATTAATTAGCAAAATTTAAAATAGACAATACATACATTATCAAAATATACAATAAGTATGTAAAACCTTAAAGTGATCCCAGAAAATGAATAACAAAGAACAATACCAGCACATACATAACCCAGAATAAATCTTCTTAGAAGTGGCAAACAAAATTATGAATTAACCATAAAAAAGTTGACAATGCCAAGTAGAATCCATTTATCATTAGCTTTCATTCTATGTATACAAAATGGAGTATAGGAAGTTTACAGGTTTTAACTTCCTGGCCAATCACCTTCCATCTTTAGATTTGGAAGTTTTCCCCTTTGTTTTACATAAGTTCTTACATAATTATCTCATGCTTCATAATTTTTGTGAATATTATAAACATGTGGGTACTTATGATGTTCCACCGGGACTTTAAATAAGGAAACATGGTGTTCCACCTTTTCCCCACTTTACCCTGGAATGGCTTTATTAGAGTCATCTCCCTAGCTGGAGTATCTATGTAATATTTCATTCAGGATTTAGTTATGTCTGGAAGGGATCGTATATAATGCCTCTCTTGTTGGATACCATCTTCCAAGGCTGTCATAACCTCATCTTTAGGATTTAAGTGATCATAATCTCATCCTCTTTTCTTACGTGGGCACGTATGTCTGCATTAATTGTTGAAAGCCTAGATTTTTGGATGATGTAAAATATCATGATGTGATCATTCGAATGGTGGAGGTTGTTGCTGTGCCTATAGAAGTAGACTTCACCACTCTACATTCTTTATTCCTCTTCTTTTATTCTCTTTTTTCTCTACCTCTACTTTAGCTTTCTTTTTTGCTTAGAATTTTTCCTTTGCTTCCGCTTCTACTAAGGCTTTGGCTTCCATTTCTATTACTTTCAATTTTTCCTCCTCAACCTTTTTCTTCATTTTATCCTCTTGTCTCCTCCTTTAATTATTTTACTTTATTTTGCTTTTACATTCTAATATGCACTTCTTCATAATAAAGTGCTCTTCTTTTCACTTATTCCTCATTCCAATCTTCAAGGGTGTAATGCTAGGTGAGATTCACATGGATCCTATGATATGACACTACCTTCTAAAGATCATGCCTCTTTAACCTTGATTATTTGAACTTGTAGTCTTCCATCACCTCTACCTCCATTATGGAAAACTTAGAGTTATTGCAACCCATACAGCCCTATGTAAATAGAATAAGGTGGGAACATTTTTATGATCTTTTATTAAGGAGGCATTGAAACCATGTAGAATGGTTTGGTAGGCTATCTTTTTTATAACCATCCTATCCGGTGCATACCTTGGTAAGATATGTGGAGCCTCAGTTGCTTTATAGAGACTAATATAAGTACTTATTTCATTAACGTACCAGTCTCCAATCATGCTCACAACCTTCATAGCTTCTTCAAAGAATCTAAGAGCTATCTTACATCAAATCATACCATACAGTGGGGCCATGAAATTAGAAAAAATTTCATATAATGCCTTATGTCCTTGTGTTCCCATGGGTCCTCCTAATAGTAGATGAGATTCTACTAGAGTCCATATCCATCCCATTCCTGGGAAGGAATTTATAAGACAGATTATATCATTTTTATATAAGGACATGTAAAATTATGGAGGATCACTCGGAGTATGATACTTGACCCTAGCTATTGAATCCATTATTGTGTGGGACACGATGGAAACCTATAAAAATATAGAACCCTCCTTCATTATTGTGTACAAAAAAGGTACCCATTATACCTTTAAATGAGACGCATCATTCTCCCCAAATAGTCATCAAAATGCAATACCATACATCTAAGGCATCTGAGGTTGATGGTGGGGTAAAGTTTTGTATCTCAGGATTTTAATTGCTTCCCCTCAACCACCATTTTATAAACATTCTATAATAGGTTAGGGTTCTGCCAAATTCCTCCACCCATGCATTAGTCATTTCAACTTCCACCCTTGTAAACCTATAGTAAGTTTCCAGACTACCAAGCTAAAGGGAAGAAATGCACCTTCCTTATGATGAGTAAGTGCTCTACAATGAATGTGGGCATAATTGGATTCTGATAGAGAAAGAATAGAGTGGAAGGATAATTATTCCCTTCTATATGATGGGGTCTGTAGCTCAGTTCGATCCCACTTTCATCAACTCATTCCAAGTTGGTTACGGTGTTGACCTCTTCAAACATGGTCTCTAACTCTAGAATGTCCCATATTGATGCATATTGAAACAGTTCAAAAGCCGAACACTTCCATCTTTTTTATAGCATCATGTCTCTGATGGACGAAGTCAGCATGTGTATCCTTTGTATTAGTATCTTATGTTAGACCCTTCTCTAGATAGGGTCTTACCTTAGCCTAAGCTCTCTAATGTCTATCATAGAGAAAACTAACATTTCTTAAGCTTTCCACTCAAGGTATCCAGTCATGTTCTGCAAAAAGTTATATTTATCTTCCATGACATCTTGTTGTATTAAAAGATTCCTAGTTTCATCCATTTTATCTGTGCTATCGATGGTTACAGTCTCCATGTATGCATGGTTATATTTTTCGTGGTATCTCTCTAGCTAGTCATTGATTCTATTTTTTAGATTTTCTATAGTCTTATTTTGGTTTTCAATTTTGCCCATAGAGTATGACTCTTAATGCACAACAGATCTAACCATCTAAATTGGGTATTGGCTTCATAAATTGTAGTGTCTCTAGTAAGTCCATTCTGTTCCTTTTGTATTTGTCCTCTACTTTCTATTGATCTCCTTCTTTTGCGGCTATGATCACTCCTTTCTTTATTTATTTGTCTGCGGTCTCTAAATGTTGTAGCCCTCTAAATGTCTCCACTACTTGACGCATCATAGTAGTTAGTTACTTTGGTGACCATGTTGCATGGCTTCTTGGCCATGTAAAATTATTATGGGAGGAATGGTAATACTTTCTAAATAAGAGCAATCATCTCCTGTTCCACTTGGTATCCTTCTAATGGACTACATCCTTTACTTTCTAGGAATCCCACACCTACTTTCTCAATTGTTCCTGTCCTGCAATGGATTGGTGATCTTACACCTTCCAATGGGTTTCTTGCTCACAAGCTTGGTTATAGGTAGTGTGTAGGGACTCACTTTGTACAATATGCTTCTCCACTATTTCTTTCAATTGAGGATTTTAGGATTTTAGTTTCTCTAAATATTGGTCGTTGTTTATCAGCCTTCAGTTAAAATCCCCTCTGGAGTTAATCACAATTACATCCAATTCAGTTATTTCCTACGTCTACAGGTCCACTTCCTTTAACTCTATAGAGGCATATGCCTATGATGATATATATAAATGATTATCCCTTCCCTCCAGTATGTAAAGTTGAGTCTATCATGAATTAATTTTGGCTAATGGTGAATCCAAACACAAATAATACCTTGTTCCCTGAAGGGTTGTGGTGAGATTGCAAACTCGTCCTGACATAGGTTAATAGATTACTGATTACAGAACTAAGTTGACCTACTTTATGACGAGGATAGTTCCATGATGATCCTACATATATTCATCTATGATGGCATCTTAATTGGACTAACTAATAACTACAGACCAGCCAAATATATTCCCTATCAAGGAACTAAGGTTCTAGGCTTCCTACGCATTCATATCATGCGCCACTTAATAGTTGCATGGGGTACTTCTATCACCCATGTTGTAAACAAACCATAAATGAAACTGCATCGTGATAGCCTTCTTTATAGAGGAAAATCACTGTACCCGTATACCCTTAGTTCAAAAACCTTTCAGCCTCATTGCACCTATATACAAATTGTCACCTACATCCAGATGCACCCATGCAACATCGGCTGAAATAAGTGGGTAGTGAGAAAACAGATTCCAATTAGGTTTGAAATCCATTTAACACTCTCCACGTTGAATCTCTTGTGATGGTACTCAAGAAAATATTAAACATAAATACATAGTGCTTTCCTTTGAGGAAACCTATGGTGGTGAATCATTAATGTTGGAGTTAGCACAGGACTTCTCAGAAATTTTGTAGCTGTTGATTTCATGGCCAGAAAGGGTAAATTGCATGGTAAGGGGTTTGAGAAGAATGCATCAGTGGACCTTGTTGCATCTCTAGATTTAGGTGTTATTCCATCAAATAAAATGGGCTCAAGGTCTGCAGCTTCAGCCATACACAAGGGATCTTATAACACGATCTGCCGGACCTCAACTTTGGTGCATTAAAAGTTTGTTGTAAAATAATGCGTGCAACATGTTACTTAAAGGAATAGCATTAACAGAAATTAAATGCTTAGAACAGGAATGAGAAACAATACTGATGACAAATGCCAAGCATAAAACACAGAACCAGAGACACAAATAGAAGTTGATAACGGAGTTCACCCCCTCCACTGGGCTACGTCTTTGGGTCCCTCTCCAATAGGAACCGATCCAATTGATGGTTTTAGAATGGTAAAAATGGTTCTGGACTAATCATAGAAACTGGACATCACAACAAAGCCTTCAAGACCTCCTCTCTGAAAGTTACAAAAAATAGACTTCAACAGACAAAAGAAGCCAAGTGATAACTGAGAATAGTCGACTTCAATAGCATGTGGATAGATTTACAGCAACTCTCCAAGTCTACGTTCTCTACAAACTGAGTCCCCCAACTGGTCACCAGCTTCCCCTATTTAAGCCTCATCTTTGTTGTTACCACAGAGACCAAACATCCAAGAAAATGAGACCGTTCGCATCCCGTGGCATCAAGACTGTTCATATGCCCATTCATACAACAAGTTGTTCATCTCCTTATCAATGTTACTATCATGGATCAAAGAAAAACGTTACCAATGCATCTGTTCCTGAACCACGACATCAAGACTGGGTACTACTGCAAAACCCATTTTAAAATGCCCGTGCGCGAACACATTGCGGAATTTTTGGTCATCTGAGCTTCCGCCGTTGCGGAAGAGGACAAGCAATGGCTCTGACGAACTCCATATCCATCGACCATCGGTCAGTTTTCGAGTCGAAAGCTTCATTCATTTTGGTTTCCGTAGTTGCAGACGGGGGAAAGGTATTGTGAGCTCTGTCGTTGTGGCTCTCGAATCGCTCCGCCTTCCGATCCGTCTGAATGTCCACTGAGCTTCCTCGTTGAGGCTGCCGGAAGCCTTTATACATCTGCCCCTTCTATCTTCGGCATTGCGGAAGAGAAATCACTCCGGCTTCCAAACGTCTTTAAGTTCCTACCATTGTGGAAGGGAGAAGGATTTTAGCCCCGCCGTTGCGGAAGGAATAAGCGTTCCGATGTCCAATGTTGTGGAAGGGGAAATGCTTCCGATGTCTAATGTTGTGGAAAGGAAATGCTTCCGACCTCCGATCTGTGTGGCTTCTTTGTGTTTTCGCCGTCCGGTTTTCTTCAACCGTCGTTTCTGAACCATGTACCATATTGGATCTTCAAAGAGGAATAATCCACCGGATCACAACATCAATGAGAATGATCAGAATATTGATTTCCCATACAATCAAAGAAATATTTCTAGGAACGAATCACAGAGGTCCAAAGGTTCAGGAGATGGTAAACAAGGTGTAGGGCTTGAATAACCAAATAGTGCTAAGGGAGGGCTTGAACAACAACTGGGTACAAAACTAACACAAAACTAATGTCTTCCAAGCAAAATAAGTAAGTACATCCAAAGAAAATGGAAAGAAAGTAACTGCTGGAGATGGTGATGGAACTAATGCTGGTGAGCAAAGGGAGTATGAGGAAAGGTTTGATAAATGCTAAAAGTTGTAGTGGAGACATGTCATTCCCTACTGAAGCCACTAGTACTCAATACCCTCAGCTGCAAGACATCATGGATAATGGGATGGATGTCAGCTCCCAACACCTAGAAGGGAATGGAAATGACAAGAGTAAAGTTTCATGTGCAGCTACTCTGTTTAGACAAGATTCAGAATGAATCCAACAACAGAAGCCTATATTAATGGAATTTAATCCATCTATTTTAAAGTCAAGAGACTTTATTGTTCATAAATTTTGGGATACATGGACCATAGTTTGCACATGGATGTTGCATTTGGGAAGGTTATTCCTTCTACTTTTTATATTGTGGCTGGACTGCTGTCTCAGAGGCATGGACTCATTTCTTCTTTTGGGCATGCCATTCTTATTTGTGGTTATTTGGTGCATATTTATTAGCTTCATTGCAATGGCAGGAATTTTCAATGTTCTTCTGAGTCTTGTAAGTTCTAATACCCAACAATAGCCACATCTATAGTCTAAGTCCTTGAACACTGCAGTGGCCAATTTTTTTGTTGTAAGATCCAATGCTGGTTTAATTGATATTTTGAAATTTCATACTCTGGAGTCTGGAACCTGGATCATGTAGCTATTAGTATGATTTATGTCTTATCATTTGGTCATTTGAAATTCATAAGATCTAATTTTTTTTTGCATAATTTCATTTTTAATGTTGATTAGATATAATTTTTTTGCATAATTTCATTTTTAATGTTTATTGTCTCTAATTATTTAAGTGATATTTTTTATACAAACTAATATGCCTTTTGTCTTTCATGCAATCTATGGAACTGTCTTAAAATATTCTGCAATCTTAAATTTTGTCAATTGAGCCATTGCATTATTGAAATTATGTTGAGCTTAAACTAGTCAAAAGTTGATGTCAAGCTATGGAGAAAAGGAACTACATGTTTTCTCACAGGTGCATACACATAATGTCATTTAATCAACACCAGATGATATTTAACATGAATGTTATATTATTTTTAGGATTAGTTGATCATCCTCACAGTGATCATCATTTCTTGTGGGATCATATTGGATGATGCCATGTAGTTCTGCATGGCTTATGATTTTGAGGCCCATGGGACCCCTATATATATATACCACTTTGATCTAGACACATGATTTAGAATACTCTTTTGTTCATGAGATTGGGATAAAAGAAAGGAAATTCCCATATCTTTTAGGCTTTTCACTTGAGAGGAAATCTTGTTCTTTCTTTACTATGCCTTCAAACCCATATAACTTATTTATTCTGACACTTGTGGGCTGTGGCTATCAATTTGATATTTATGGTTTTTTATTAGACATTTATTTTATGAAAAACAATTATCTACTGTTCATTTGCAGTTTGACTCATTGATAGCAAATTTTGTATTGTGCTAGGTATGTAAAGAATGTTCTTAGTTTTTCCAATATTCTTAATCTTTCCTACTCTGTTACTTCTAATGAAGGTTCAGTGCCATATTTTATAGTGGAAACTTGCTCATGCTTGCGAACAAACAATGACTTAGATAATTGCATTTGGTTAAACTTCTCTGAGCCATATTTCCCATGATCTTTCTTAAGGCCTATGCTATTTTTCTTTGCTAAGGTTGCACAATATTTATTCACCTTCATGCCATTTGACTTGTATTCATATTGCTCAGCCTCACCCTTTTGTGCAACATAATCCTTGATAGGAGGTGTGCTGATTTAAATGACTTGCCTTGAATCTAAATTTGAAAACATCTTGCTTCTTTGGAGAAGGCAGCACTGGTGTAGTCACGCTCTGTAGCTTTTTTTCTTCCATTTTTGGATCAGTAATATTCATTAGACATTTTATCGTGTGCCCTCCTCTCATCGTTGTCTCCAATCTTCCATTTATCCATATGCTTAGAGGACATTGACTCTTCAAACCATGGATCCATCTGCTTCTCCTCTACCCATTTAGCAGGTTCTGAAGAAAACCTTATAAAGGATTGATATGAATCTGAAGACACCACAGGTTTCTTACTACCTCATGTTTCTGTTGCTTCTTTTTGGATCAATGTGTCTACTTTGACACATTCCTCATTTCCCTTAACTGACTTCTTGTCATTATCAAAGCATTTAGTATAAGATTTTTCATCTATAAAAAACTTGTATGCATCATCCTGTCCAGTCACACCAGTTGCCACTGGCTCTACTAAAGCAGTTGCATCCTCTGCAACACATGCAGACATCGCTTCCTAAGCCCGATGACGTCGTTTAGAGGAAGGTAGGGAAACTTCAGCACTCGGTAGGCTACTTCACAAATGATATTTATCAGCCTTTGGTGGCAAACACATAGGCCTTTCCATAAAAGTTGAAGACATCTACTCATGTGGAAAATCACCTTAAGTTTCAAGACTGTTAGAACTTAAGATATTATTAGTTCTTAAATGGCATTTATTTACCAGCCTAGATCCAAATCCTAGGCTCTATCAAGCGCCGAGAGGGATCAAATCTCTCGAGGTGCAAACCTCTTCTCAAGTATTGCACTCAAGGATCTTTTCGAGGAGAGATTTGCACCTCGGGAAATTTGATCCCTCTCGGCGCTTGATAGAGCCTAGGATTTGGATCTAGGCTGGTTTCAGTCATGGGGGGTTACACAAAACTGGAGTTTGATCAACATTGTGAGGAAGATGTTAAGTTGAAAACATGTCATGAAATTTATTAGGATTTGGATCAACCACCCAAGTTACATGTCATGAAAATTATGCTTAAGTAGAAAAGTGGTTGGTGTTGTTTGGAATAATGAATGTAAATTATTCTTATTTAATTACTTTTTATATTGAAAAGTGGTTTAGCTTATTTGGAATAACGAATGTAAAATGTAAATTATGTTTATTCATTGACTTTTATGTTGAGACTTTTATGTTGAAAAGTGTTTTGTGTCAATTGGAATCATGAATGTGAATTTGAATTTTAGGAATGACAATGAAATAACTTATTTTATATTTTTATTACAAATTTTATATCGTAACGACAAACTATAACAGTATGGATTTATCACATTTTTTTTTTATGATTTCACCACATCAATATTATTTTTAATGTTATTGGAAAATCTGAATCTAGTGAAAATTTCCATTAGACTTCTTCATTCTGAAATCTAAATCTAAAAAGTGAAAATTTCCATTAGACTTCTTCATTGAAAATCTAAATTTGAAAATTGATTATCAAGGATCTGAAGTCCCGCACTTAGTAGGCATGGATACAAAGTGTTATGTCGATGCCAACCACAATCCCTTGTAAATGAAACAACTATTAGTTATTTAAGGAAGCCATACTATTTGCTTTCATATTCATCGGGAAGATGCTTTATAGCATCATCATCTCAGCTACGACCAGTGGATGCGTAGAAGCACTCTTCAGCCCGATCATTTTGTTGTGAATGAAGTTAAACGCAAGATGGAGGACACTCAATTTAAATAATCCATACACTCCAAGATTTTTCGTTCGTGGGATACAGCGATGGATCTTTTACAAATATGGCTCGATTTTCCGTTATTTGGCTGCAGGGATGGATTAGTCGGGAAAACCTATGCTCCATTCATTATCAAAATGAAAAAAAGACCAACAAACTGAAACTTGAATTTGATACCAAGTTCCTACACATTCAAATGATGGATCCAAGAAAAGTCCAGTTAGTCACTACTACATTCTAAGGTGATTAATTAAATATTCATAAAGATTGTTTCTGCTATTGACAAAATACATAAAATGGATCACTGAAATTGAGGGGAAAATGAAGGCAAACTTCAAATCCAATACCAGGAGCATACATACTCTTCCATCGTTTTTCTCTATTGATGATTTGAATTCAGAATCCTCTCGCTCGCGTCGAGTTGAAAAGTATTTATACCCATCGTGCGGTCATAACTGAGATGATAATGGTAGAAATCAACTTCCCCATTAGCATCTAACTAATAGTTTGGCCTCCTTGACTAATTACTAATATATAGTTGCAACAATCACAAATCACAAACCTGCATCGACTTAATATTTGTATCTATTTGCATCATTTCCATTGAATAAATTTTCCATCTCAAACATATATTGGTATATTTTGTTTCCTCTGGTTCACAAAGAAATGTACGTGAAAAATAATGAAAAATGGTTTTCCCAATAATGGAATTAGTCAGTTTCATAATTGCATGCTAATCGTTAGAATCAATGATGTCATGCTGATACATTGACCAATTGTTTTAATTAAAAATGGTGTTAAGATGGTGATCTAGCGACTTAAAAATTAAAAAACAACGAAAATGGTGAGTGATATATAGTAATTTATATATTAAATGAAAAATTGGGTTAACCAAATTGGGTTATAATCTTTATAATTTATATTTCCATACAATATTAACAAAATGGATTCCATGGATTCTTCGGTCTGCGCAAGCTTGCAAACAATTTACGTCCTTGTAGAATTAAATAATTAATTGCTAGCAGAAATGGCTGGCATGGATTGCACCGAAATTTCAAGGAGTAACTTCATGTTTTGATGTAAGTGTAGAGGACGCGTGAGAGACAAAGACATGCACGTGATATTTTTGTTCACCTCGGTTGGAGCACACGCAGATGGATGGCTGGTTTCAGGCGTGATATTTCTAGCAGATATTAATATTCGGGTTGGCTTTATGAATTCAGAGAGATGGATTTATCATTTCTATGATTCGCCTACAGTATTCATCCCGGAGGATAGAAATTCGCTGAATATAAAATCCCATTGTTGGAAAAGGAGAATTTAAAATTTAAGTTTCCGAACATAAAAGCCCGGTCGCTGGTACTTCCAACAACCCTAATCAACTTTTAAACAAAATATTTACTACTTTTAAATTCTCTAAAATATCATTTACAATATCTTCGGTATCGCAAATTCCAAACCAACTCATTATAATATGTGATTTTTTGTAAGTGATGTTACAAATATTATTTCGTCAAGACTTAATATTATATTGTGTCGACTGAAATATATCATTTACAATATATTCGGTATCGTTTCCACTGTCATCTTTAAATATGTTGTTAACATGAGTCTCTTCTGCACAATCACAATTACAACTATTATTTACAAATTAACTATAAGTTAATGATAGCCCTCAAGAACCTCCTACTGCGAAAGAGGATCAGCACAGCATAGCACCCTTCTACATCATAATGATTAATATTCTAAACAGTATCCCATAAACAGAAATGAGAACAATCTATTTAATTCTAATCCCTACCTTTCTGTAAAATACACGACCAGATGTTACGTCATATTTCATGAGTGGAATCGGAGATGCTTCTCTTTGGGGGAACTGCATCTTGTGATGAAAATACTGTCTGATCTTGAGATGGCGAGTTCCCATCTCGTGAACGGGAAGGCGATGCACCAGAATTATCTGTCATCCTTTTTCAGAAATAAAAGGACTCTACATCTATTTATAATTGGTTCGTTCTGTATACTAATCTGTACACTTGGTTCGGTCTGTATATAATATTCACTTTCACTTTTACTCGGTTTGGTTCGGTTCGGTCTGTGGAAGAAAGAATATATATTTATAGATGGAAGATTGTTACAGCTTCTTCCATGCTCATTTGGAGCAGTGTTAACATTTTAATCCTGGCATGTTGCCATGATATCTTTTCTCCAGCAAGTTTTATAAAAGTACATGGAAGTTTTCTTCTCTAATGTTTATGTTTCTATTTCATTTAATTAATGTACAGCAAGATTTTGTACAATGCTAATAGGCAATTTTACAATTGAAAATTTATAATCATTGTATTTGGAAACCATGATTTAATGTACAAAATAATACATCAAATCTTGGTTTCGGAGTAGGGAGTGAAGGAGGGATGAGAATCGCCGGCTTTCTGGTGACATTGAATTTCAGAGATGCCATGAAAACAAAGTAATCGATTGTCAGCAAAAGCCCACGAATTGGAAATCGGGAGAAAAGGCTGCACCGCGTTACACACTTCACGCCAGAGAAAGAGAAGTTCCGGGATTTCAAGGTGAGTAATGTTCTGAGGATTTATAAGCGTCTTGGGTTCTACTTATCTCACCAGGTGGACCAATAGGGTCAGCCATGAAAGAATCAAATCTGCCTCTAGACCCATGAAAGTCTTATTGCCTAGCTGCCAACAACCACTTGTAGAAAATGGCCATGAGAAGTTTACAAGAATGTGTGCATTATATCGGAATTTGTTGTTGACAAGAATTTAGGAAGTTACTTAACCACTGAACTTTAATAGTTAACATTACAACTTGCACCGGTTGATTTTAAATAAAATGCAACTAAATAGGTTTTTCATTCTGATTTAATCTGAAACAGGCTGGTATATGCTTTTGGATTTGAACTGTCATTTTTCATTTTGATTTAATATGAAACAGGCTGGTATATGCTTTTGGATTTGAACTGTCATTTTTCATTTTGATTTAATACGAAACAGGCTGGTATATATGCTTTTGGATTTGAACGGGGTGAGAGTTGAATAAATGTTCCAGGTTTCGACTCTAGGCAAGAGGCAATGGCAGCAATGCCAACACAGTTTCGAGGAGAGAGTGATGGGAACCTTGGATTACAGTGTAGCCATACTGTGGTTAATCAACAACACTCCTGTCAAAATGATAATGGAGCATATCTTAAGAAAAAGTGTTGTACAATTTGGTGATGTTGGCGAAGGATTTTATCTACATCGACGGTTATCATAGAAGAAGAGATTCCTTAGCTCAGCACTCGGGAGACTGATATTCAGCAAGGTGACATGCAATGAACTCTACTCTAGGTTTCAAATAGCGAGGTGTTTGATACCATTTTATGAGTCAATGCAGAATTCTTCTATTATAACTGTAATCTGGAAAACATCTGAAACCTGCCCGGAAATCTGAAAACAAATGCAACCCAAAAACAAATGCAACCCAAGGAAATAACTGCGACAGCGAAATCCTCAACTGTTTAAGAGTATTGACAGTGAGGAGATAACGCAGACTGTATCAGAGAACGCAGATTGGAGAAAGTGAACACATACAGAAAGTGATATCCCTGTGGCTCGATTGTTTGTATTTTGTTTGTATTTATTTGTTTGTCTGTAAATTGGCATGAATTTGATACTGGGTAGATTCATTACCGTAGACCTAGAGACGTTCCCGTAGAAAATTCAATAATCTGCGACGTACTACCCTATGCCTTGTGGACATCGAGAGAGTACGCGGATCGACAGGAATCAGATTAGTTTAGGTACCTATTACATACGGATTACCTCTAGTGGATGGCAGTGTATTCCCCCCCTTATCAAATTTTGATACTCGGTTTAGCTCGTGAAGAATGTACTTACACGTTAAGGATATTCTCTTATCGTGAAGAGATTATATATTTTAATGAGAAGGATACAAATGCTGGTCCAAGAGATTGTAAGCATCAGAATATGCAGCAGGAAATCCCTATCATGAAGAAAATAAAATGTGAGAAATATTTTGAACATTTTATTTGTAACTCGTACAATCGAGTTAAGTTCGGAGCCTTTAATCTCACAAACTTTGAACGGCATGGAGCTTTTTAATGAGAATGTTATGTCCAAACCAAGAGCCATTGATTTGTTTCATTCCAGACTCATTAGGCTCTTTCAAGGATTTAAATTTTCTTCGGTTTAAATTTTGCTGAACAGGTGAATTGTCCCTAAAGGTGTTTGCATTTTTTCTGCTGTACTCGAACTTAATAGACATATCAGACATCAATTTGGCAATATTGAAATTAGAGAATTTGGCAATATTGAAAATAGAGAATTAGGAACAAACTGAACTTAGATCTGTTTCTCACGTTCAATTGAAATTTTAATAAGGAAGTTTCTCGCGTTCAATCTGAATTCTTCTATTATAACTGTAATCTGGAAAACATCTGAAACCTGCCTGGAAATCTGAAAACAAATGCAACCCAACGCAATAACTGAGACAGAAAAATCCTCAACTGTTTAAGAGTACTGACAGTGAGGAGATAACGCAGACTGTATCAGAGAACGCAGATTGGAGAAAGTGAACACATACAGAAAGCGAGATCCCTATGGCTCGACTATGCGCTACTAAAATAAGTGGCTCGACTATCAGCCATAGAATATGAAAATAATTTGAACCTGGATATAAGCCACAGAATATCTAAAGAATATTTGAATTCATTACTTGCAAAAAGAATATGAATTGATTGTCGATTAGCAAATTTAAAATTCTTACCTGGGTTTATTGTTGTTGCCGCAGTGGTTGTTGCCAGACATCAGTGGTTGTTGCTGTTGCTGGATCAAGGCATAGCTATGATGTAGTTTGTGATACTTCTTGTTATTTATATAGTTGTTGTTTTTTTCTTCTAATTTTCTATTTTTTTTAGCCGACATAACATTATGTAACGTTACTTATAATTTTTTTTCTATTTTTTTTTATAGCCGACATAACTTTATGTTTTTTATAGCCGACATCTATGTAGCATTACGTAACGTTACAACGTTACGTAACGCTTCAACGTTACGTAACGTTACAAGATCTACCCCATACTGGGCTGTAGAGCGCCTCTCGGCGCAAACAAACAAGCATTATTTGATGCCATATTTTCTCCATTATTGTCATTGACACTTGTCATGCCTCCTTTATTCGATCCTTCTGCAATTTTCTTGGTTTCACCTTCAGCTTCAATTCTTTCCCTTTTTACCAAATGAAAATGTTCATCAAAGTTAAATTTCCTTTTCCTTGATTCGTGTCCTTTTCTTTCGATGATCTACTCCAGATAATACTTTAAGAACATTTTCTTCTTTTGTGCAAATATTTATCTTTATTTGATTATCTAATTTCTTTGGTAGAGTTGATAACAATGAATTATGTTTCTTCAAGAGCTTTCTTTTCTTCTTTAGAATGGAATTTTGATGCAAAGAAGTGTTTGGAACTACACTAACTTCATTGTCTTTAGTCACAAATGTAGAAAGCACATGATATTTGACATTAGGAACATAATTTTCATGAATATTTTCAAAATCTTTTTCACCCTTCAAATAATAGAGTTGTTTATATTAAAATAACGATCTTTAATTCAACTCAATACTTAATTTCTATTCCACAATATAGATTTGTTGAAGAAAAAATATATCATCCGTCATATAAGTAATTTAAAATGCTAATTAGATTTCCTATCTTACAATCCACACCTAATTGTTGAGACTAAGAGTAATCCACACTTCAATGTAAGCAAGAAAACACTTTTTTTAGTTTTACGACTCCTTGGCCAACAAATGGCTTCTCAAGTTGTTTTCAGAAAGAGCTTTTTCAAAATGTCTTTATCAAAACCTCTTTCTTCCTCTTCAATCTTTTCCTAAATATAACTTGAAATTACAATTATAATAACTTACTACTTTACCAAACTACTAGGTGAACTTGGAGTTTGACCTTTGGGAAGTTATTTATTATAAATCAAAGGAAAAATGTGTTGTCTTAGTGGGACCTCAAGGATGGTAAGTGAAAAATGAATATTTTTATATACTTCTCAGCCTTAGGAAAGGTGCATGAATTTGAGCTATCTTCCTTGACTCGTCAATAATGAATTCAAGATCTTATCAACATATGATATTCTTTGTACTTCTACTCTATATTCTTTCAATGAATCCTCTAGTAACTGTACAACTTGGTCCACTGCATAGAAATTTTAAAGCTACCCAAGAGAAGGAAGTTGACAAGGGTTTGTAGTATCCTAAATCTCAAATCTTAATACAAGCTAGACACTTATCTTCAATTTGATTCTAAGTACCATGAGCTATCTTACCTCAATTGATAACTTCTTGCTCAATCTCATAAATTTCTTCCTTAAACAAACATATTTATTCAGAATATGCTTAACGAATCCAAACTGGTCTTCAAATTTAAGTTGATTTTCTTTCCACTTCAGGTTTACTTTATACAAAATGGAAAATTGCAAACTTAATGCTTGTAGCTTGAAAAATCATGTAAAAATATTTCATGACCTATACATTAGATTCATTATATTCTCAAACATATTTTGGAAAAGATGATAAATTCCAATAGAACAATTTCTTCTTCAGCTTTTATACATCTACAATGTATGTTTGCACTTTTCCTATAGCAACATGTGTAATGGCAAGTCCAGCTGTTAGTAATTTTTATATTTTGGCTTTCTTACTCTAGTAAGCAATTTCTTCGAGGACCAACTTGTTTGGGGGCATATTTGAGTAATTAGGGAGAAGTTAACCCACAATTTTTTAAGCAGCTATAATATTCTTGTAAATACCAATGCCTGTTATTCCTTTGATATCATCTTTGCTTCTTTAGTCATTCTAGGGTGTCCTCTATAGAAAATTAGCCAATATAAAGGAGCGATGAATGGTTACATATCAATTCATAGTTCTTTTGTATTTGTTCTCCCATAGGCTTTGACAATAAACATGAACTTAACTTCTAGTGATATTTCAGTGCTGCCATAACCCTGGACAAAGATTATATGAACATACAATATCCAATAGATAAGGTGTCACATAGAAAGCAGGGAAAAAAATAGAATTATGACTCCTAACATTTTCTATGTATTTTTCCATTGCAAAAGATTGCATGGTTTCCAAATTGAAGGCTAAACCTTTTGTAAATGTAGTGTCGATGATGGGAACCTAAACATCCTTAAAATGTATAAATTTTGTTTGTCCATATAATCTGCAGATCATGGCCACAACATAGAGAGAGATATTAGATTTATTATTAATTACATGCTATCATTATTTGCAAAAAAATATCTTTCTGTCTATCCACCACCCCACTAAAATATTTTTCACATCATGTTCCTTGTGACACTGCTATACCCAGCAAGTTGTCAAGCAAGCTTCAAGTTTATGTAGCCTATAATACTTCAATTCTGATGCTGAAAGGAAGCAATGCCTTGTCCATTGTCATTAATAATTTTCTTGTTTTATGTCTCATTGTTTTGGATTATCCACTCAAAAACTTGTGAGCAAAGAAGTACAAGAGTTATATCAACAATGTTGTGGAGGTGGGAGCCTCTTATATTAGAAAAAGCATTATCATCTATATTTTTTCTTGCGGCATCACTAGGAAGAATTACATCCAGATAATCTTTCTTTTTAAATCTTTTTAAATCTTTTGAAAATCTCTTCCCATCCGAGAAAACTCAACTCTAGACTAATGATGGCTCAAAATCTTTGTAAATAGGCTTGTAGGGTTCTGTCTGGTTTTTCTAACTGAATTATTGACACAAAAGGTTTTGTTCTTTCCTTTGTTTCACTGTCAATGACTTACAATATTTCTATAATTTTCTTCTTAGGGGTAACTTTTCTTGGAGGCTTGGTGATTCTTTGTACTGTATTGAAACAAAAGCTTCCAATTACTACACTGTCTTTTTATAGCAGAAATAGAAGAAAAATATACCTACAACGTTTTCTCTTTGAACGTTCTTATATGTAAAACATAGCTCCCTATTTGAACCAACACAACCATGAACAATTCTCAGTAATGAAATAAAGAAAAGAAATTAAACACAATATTTTCTTTCACGTACTTGCCGGTTTTATGGTTGTGGCTTACTAACAAGAAAGTAATGAAATCATTGAAACACGACTCCAAGTTCCAATTTTATTTTGGGAAGATATCAAATGCTATTTGATGTGTTATGATCAATTCACATTCTTATAACAGTATACAAATTTTCATGTTGTAGACCATATTCCACAAGCTTCATTTTGAGCTAAAATATGCAACCATTTTGCAGTACCATGTTGATGCTATGAAGTAGTGATACAACATTCACTAAGCATTTAGTTCCAACTTAGACAACTTGGTCTTGGAACAGTAATCATTGATGAGATATAGGTTTTGTCCTAATATTGCCAAAATAAATTTGAACTTTTCTTTTCTCAAAATTTCATAATCAAAAAAGGATTTTGAAGAAATTGAATCCATTTATATATTAAAAATACAAATTCAAAAAATAAAAAATTGCAATTTAACTAAAAATTATATAATAAAAAAACTATTTAAACTACTTTTCATCCTAAATATGAAAATATTTTTTTTCATTGAAAATGTGAAAATCTATATCCATGTATGAATTTTTCTTTTCTAGAAAAATAAGAGGTATAAATAAGTTATGTAATTAATTTTATGTCTTTGAACTTTAAGTAGGCTACAGGTATTTAAAATGTATATTTTAAATAGCACAAGGTGAAAATATGTATATATAAATAGCACAAGGTAGAAATATAAAGGGCTATAAAGAAATGTAAATGAAAAAATGGATACATGCAATATATAGTGAAAATAGGGGTTTTTTTAAATTGGGAAAGCATATTGGGAGGGGGTGAAAAAACCGGTTTTGGGAGGTATTTTCCAATATTTTTTGAAAATAGGGGTATTATTTCACATGCCATAAACGAACGTGCTATGGCATGGTTTCACTAAGTGAAGACCCCGTGCTTTGGAATCATGCCCCTTCTCAAATTAGTTGCAGTGAACATAGTTGGTTGGGTTATTTAATTAAAATGCACATTTACATGATGTCACAATTTAATATATGTCGTATGTTTCGATATACCATCGATTACCATTCCAATATGAAAGATAACATAACTAAATCAATGGTGGGGTCTTTTCCCTTAGCTCCTCACCATGATTATTTACAACATATGTATTAATGCAAACAGGGTCAAAACCAGGGTGTTACATTCCCCTCCCCCTTCAATAGCACTGTCCTTAGTGCTTTACAAAATTTGAACAAAATTCTACACTGGTACTGCCTCAGTGTTCTATAGGATTGAGCAAAAATGGATGTGCCAATCGCATGGCATCCTCCAACTCCCATGTAGCCTCTTCAGGTCTGTAGTGCTCTCATTGCACCTTTACCTGCCCTATGGCTCGGTTCTGGAGCATTGTGACCTTCCCGTCAAGGATGCGCATTGGCTCAATTCATAACTCTCCCTCGGGTTCCACCTGAATCACATCCCAATTTATCACATGGTTAGGATCATGTACATATTTCTTAAGCAAGGAAACATGAAAAACAATATGAGCTCTAGTACTAGTAGGAAATGCAAGTCTATATGCAACAGGCCCTATTCTTTCAAGCACTTCAAATGGCCCACAATATCTAGGTGATAGCTTGGCACAACTTCCAAGCTTCAAGAAATGTTTCTTTTCTTTCACTCTGAGGTAAACATGATCCCCAACACTAAAATATATGTTCATCCTATGCTTATCTGCATAGCTTTTCTGTCTGTCCTGTGCTACTTTCAGATTCTCCCTGATCTTTAAAACCTCTTGCTCCATTTCCTTGAGAAGTTCTAGTCCAAGAACAATCATGTTCACTAGATTATCCCAATTCACTGGTGTCCTACACCTTCTTCCATACAAAGATTCATATGGACTCATCCCACAGGATTCCTACTGTCCGTTGTTGTAAGCAAACTCTACCAAGTGCAAGTAATATTCCCACTTGGTTGGTTTCTCCATCACATACATGCGAAGCATATATTCAACAACTTGATTAATTCTCTTTGTCTTCCCATGTGTCTGAGGATGGTATACAGTGCTAAAGTTTAGCTTTGTGCCCAAATTTGCAAACAACCCCTTCCAAAAATTGGAACTGAACTTGACATCTCTGTCCGAGACTATTGCCTTCGGCAATCCATGCAATTTGAAAATATCCTTCATGAATATCTTTGGAATGTCATCAATATTGTGCATAGACTTCACTGGTATAAAATGTTCTACCTTTGTCAACTTGTCTACCACAACCATGATTGAATCATGTTGTCTCCAAGTCATCAGCAATCCTGTAATAAAATCCATGGAAATAACTTCGCATTTCCATTTTGGGATTGGCAAAGGATGCAACAAACCTGCTAGATGTTGATGCTCAACCTTTACCTGTTGACATTTCATGCACCTTGAAATGTATTCAGCCATGTCCTTTTTCATTCATGGCCAAAAGTACTGCTTTCTAGCTATAGAAATTGTCTTTTGGTACCCTGGGTGACTAGAATATGGAGCTTGATGGATTTCATCGACAACAACTTTCCTCAAATCTGATACATTCAGAATATAAATTATGCCTTTATAAGTGAGAAGTCCATATTCTTCCAATTTATATCCCTCATACTTCTTCTCAAGACTTTGCTGCTGCAATTTGTCTTTTACCTGCTCATACGATTCATCTTCGGCAACATGATTACCAATTTGCTCCCTCAAGTCTGATTGGAAAATACTAAGAGATGCCACATGCATTTCATGTACCTTCTTGCTGAGTGCGTCAACTACCTTGTTTTATTTTCCTTTTATGTGCTTGATTTTGAAATCAACCTCAGATAAAAATTCCAGCCATCTCGCTTGCCTAGCATTCAGAGTAGGTTGATCAAACAAATACTTCAGTCCACAGTGATCTGTTCTGAGTTCAAATATTCGACCTATCAAGTAATGTCTCCACATCTTGAGAGCATGTACTATGGCTGTAAGCTCTAGATCATGAGTGGCATAGTTCTTCTCATGCTCCTTAAGCTTTATTGACTCATAGCATATCACATGGTTGTCCTGCATAAGGACTCCTCCAAGACCTTGTCCGCATGCATTGGTACATACCACAAAATATTTCTCTGGGTGTGCAACCTTCAATATTGGTGCATTGGTGAGAAGATTCTTCAACCGCTGGAAGCTTTCTTCACACTTCAAAGTCCATTCAAACTTTAATCCCTTCTTTTTCAAAGAATTTATGGCATGTGCAACCTTGGAAAATCCTTCAATGAATCTCTTGTAGTATCCTACAAGTCCCATAAAATATCTTATATCCGTCACATTTCTTGGAGTAGGCCAATTCATAATGGTTTCGATCTTCTGAGGGTCTACTGATATACCCTCTTCTGAGATAATGTGACCCAAGTACTGAATTCTATCCCTGTAGAAGTCACACTTGCTCATCTTTGCATACAACTGATGTTCTCTGAGCACTTGCAATGTCAATCTCAAATTCTCTTCATGTTCTTCCTCATTCTTGGAATAAACAAGAATGTCATCAAGGAAAACAAGAACAAACTTGTCCAAATACTTACTAAAGACGTTGTTCATAAGGCACATAAATGTAGTTGGTGAATTTGTGAGACCAAATGGTACCACTACAAACTCATAATGTCTTGTCCTAAAGGCTGTCTTATGAATGTCTTCATCCTTGATTATCATTTGATGGTAACCATACCTCAAGTCAATCTTGGAAAATACCTTTGCTCCTCTCATTTGATCAAAGAGGTTAGAAATACTAGGAAAGGGATATATATTCTTCACAGTAACCTTGTTCAACTATCTGTAATCAATACATAACCTGAGTGTACCATCTTTCTTCTTCACAAACAGAACCAGTGCTCCCCAAGGAGACACACTCAATCGGATATGCTTCTTTTCCAACAACTCTTGTAGTTGCATCTTCAACTCTAGAATCTCCAGTGTACTCATCCTATAGGGTGTCTTGGACACTGGTGCTACTTCTGGCACAAGTTCAATGGTGAAATCAATGTCCCTCTTTGGAGGAAGCCCTAGAATTTCATCAGGAAACACATCCTTGAATTCCTGTAACACCTGATAGTCCTCCAACCTAGGAGTCTCATCTCCTATTGGTTCCAGAATATGAGCTACATACAATTGGAAACCTTTCCTATAGAACTTCTTCAACTACATTGCTGAAACCTATCGTACTAAAATTACCTTCAGAATAGCTTTCACAACTACCAGGATTCCTTCTTCATCCATGCATTCAAAAGTCTTGTTATAACAATCAAGCTTCACTTGGTGAGCTTCTAAACAATCCATTCCAATGAGAACGTCATAGGAACCAAGCGGTAGAACATTTAGATATACACAAGTGCTCAATCCATTCATGACCAATGGGCATTTCCATACCACTTCACTGACCTTTCTCTTAGTTCCAATGGATAGCTAAACTAACCAAGATTTCCTATGTTTCACCTTTTTAAAAGCACAAATCTCCACTACTTTAGGAGTAATGTAACTATGAGTAGAACCAGGGTCAATCAAAATAGAAATAGATTGTTCAACAATCTTACCTGCAACTTCAACCATAGTTGACTGGTGATATGCATGGATATCCTCCAGTGTTGCATAAATTCTAGGGATTTCTCTTGCTACTTGACCCACTATTTCTGCTCCCTAAATGTTATAAGTTGGTCTTGTACTTTCGTTCTCAAGTGGACAATATCTACACAAGTGGGGTCCTTCATATTTCCAACATTTGAGTGGACCTTTATTCTGATGTGGCTCTTTAGGCTTTCCACCTGTCACTCCAACTGGATTACTCGCAGCTTGGGATGGATGCTTATGCCGGTTCTTGAATCTAGAAGGTTTGAGACCTCTCCTTGTTTGGTCAAACTTCTTGTTCTTCTTGTCTTTCCATGCCTTATGGTAATCAATTTTACCGTTTCTTTGCTCATAGCAATACTTATCCTTCATTATTGCTTCTTGAAGAGTTCTTGGTTCATAGAACTCAATTCTATCTTTATAGGATTGAGGCAATCCACTCAAAAACCACTGGATCTTCACTTTTCCATCTCTGATGTACCGGACATACCTCAACAATTCCAAAAACTTATTTTCATATTCATCCATGGTTTGCTGTCCCAATCTCAATTCATGGAACTCCTTAATCTTGTTATTGTAATACCTGTCAGAGAGGTATTTTTTCCTAAAATACTTCTTGAAATGTTTCCACTTCAGATTCCTTTCAATGATCTTCTTTACTTGCTTGAAGTGTTCCCACCAAATGGATTCTCTTCCATTCAGATTGAATATGGAAACTCTTGCCTTCATGTTTCTTTAATAATCCTGCACTTGAAAGTACTTCTTTATCCCAAGAAGCCAAGCTTCAGCTTCTTGTCCCATTTTTATCTCACCATCAAATGTAGGAGGTTTAGCTTTCCTAAATTCTTCTCGAGAATGATCCCGATGGTACCTTCTTCTTTTATTTTTATGAGAAGATGAACTTGTATCCCCGCTGGATTCTTCAGAGTCAGATGATCCACTAGAAGTTCTTCTCCTTCTACTAGTGCTTCTCTTATTTCCTTCCGGTCTTGATGTACCTTGTCCAGAATCTATATTTTTCTACAAGTCTATCAAACTCTACAATATGGCAGCATTGAACTGATGCTACTCTTCTTGGGCTTTAACCAAGCTTCTCATGGTAGCTGTAACCTCGGATGGTGTCCCCTGGAATATCCTTCCATTAGACTCTATGTCATAATTTCCATTATGGACATTTTCTCCCATGGCATCTTCTGCTCGCTCGCAAGAATCCCGAGCATCATACCGATCATGGGCTCTCATGACTAAACCACCTCTTGCTTTACCACACTGTTATTTCTGGAGTACTGCTCTTGAAAGTTGTCTATAATTATACAATGTGTTAGTAGAAAAATGTTAGATGAATATCATTAATATAAAACCAAAACTACTGACCTTCCTCTCCTGGAAATTCTTAAAACACAATTTTGCTTAAAACACAAAGTTTTTCTCTCTTTCTTTTCATCCCTGTGACCACTGATAATTTGCTGAAATATATTGAAAACCTACTAAAAGATAGTAAAAAGCTGCTTGAAAAATTACTGAGAAAATCCTTCGAAAATTCCAAACTTCCTTAGGCCCAATCGAACCTCTTCCCAGCTATCTTTCTGATTATTCGGTGGTCAAACCAACTAAATTTCTGATCGGTGTCTTGATTGTCAATAATTTTCTGATGGGCTCATACTCTTCAAATTTTTCTTCTAATTGGATCTCTTCCCTGTTAACTCCCCGGTGTTTCAGCGGCTGGAACTTCCAATTTCTTCTGCTGCATTGACGAGTTACTCATCTAATTCCTTCGGGTGTGTCGGGCCTGCAGTGGTCTATCATTCCACAATGGTGACCAACAATCCCATTATAATTTCTTTGGGCCAAAGATTTTTCAACATTCAGGGTGGCATCCTACAGTGGCATCGGACACTTAGTCCTCTAGGCGTCCGCAATAGCGGTTTCCACAAGCTGTAACTCTTCCGCAGCATCGACACTCCCGAGCACTTCACACCACTATAGTTATATTATCGGATCTTGGAACCAATGTTCACTAAACACCTCGGCAATGGCAAGTGGAGAGGCTAATGAATCAGCAGGATAGTTTTCTAAGATTCCGCAACGACAGGTCACCTTCATTGAATCTTTTCCAATCGATGATCTGATCCTCCAACATTTCCTGATGGCCGATGATCTTGTGCCTTAGAGAAAATTATGGATTTTCTTCTTGCCTTGTCTTCCACGGTATTGGCTCTTCCATCTTCTATGCCTCGATGAAGTCAATGACTATTCTCCTCTGATCACCGATAATCTCATTCCTTAGAAAACCTTTGGAAATTCTGCACCATCGATGGTCAGAGGCCCTACCCGTCAGACACATAGTTGTCCAGCCCTCCGCAAAGGCGGGTGCTCGATCAACTAATTTCTGCCGACGTCTATCGATGGTCTCATCAACTAACTTCTGCCGATGATTTCAGCACAACACTTAAAAAAAATTTGAAACTTTCTTCTTCTGTCGGCAATCAAAACCACTGAACGCTACGTGTCGGCGTTTTAGTCCACACGGCATCCACAATTATGGAGTGTCAAACAACTAAGTTCTTCCATGGTGTCGACGATCCCAACAACTATTTTCTGTCGACAGTATTGGTGGTCCAAACAACTAATTTATCTCAGGTTCCGCCCCCGTATCGGTGGTTCCGTCATCTAAATTTTGCCAACAATTTTATGACTTAGAAAAAATTTTAAAACTTTTCTCTTTCCACTTTCTTCTGCCGTGTCAGCTGTCAGAAAGATTAGCAACTGCTGCATCGAATGGTTCATTCACTAGTCACCCAAAACGGCAGTGATCAATTAGCTAAGACTTAGTGATCCATCTATTCTAAGCATTTTGATGTGCTGACAACCAAAACACTTAGAAAATTTTGTGAATTTTCTTGTCTTCACCCATTCTCCTGGTTTCTTTTGGGTAGTAGGAAACCTGCCTTTGTTAACTATTTCTCATGGTCCTCTGAGGCCCAAATTCTACACATAAGCTCTTTCATTGCATCTTCATGGCCCATTCAAGCCCATGATACAACCTGGCTCTGATACCACACTATAACGTCCCTGACCCTCCGACCGACGAAGAGGACACTACTATACATCAAATCATCCAGGCATCTAGCTCAATAAACATGAACATACATGTATGTAATGCTGAAGCATGATACTTAAAACATCAAACATATTACGAGGCATAATCATTCATATACACAATGGAAGCAAAACATATCAATCAATACTCATGCATATATAGATCAGCATTTAACATGTATATCATCATTCATCAATGGTAAACATAATTGCAAACACAAGTTAGGCAAGAATACTTATCTTAATGAGAGATTGTTCTGCAACCAGCTACGTTACTGCAACATTCCACCCAACCATAGGCCCCCGTGCTCCTCAATCTCTCAGCAACACTGCCACCACCGAGCCGGGCATGATTCCCCAAGGAATAAGGAACTAACAGGCTTACGCATATCTAAGGATAACAACGCCACAAGGGTACACAGTTCAGCCAAGCCAACACACTTGGGTTTATCAGATGAACAAAAGATTGACCAAGCCAACAAAGTTGGGTTTATCAAGCCATCTAGGAGCTAGAAAAGGCTAAATGCTAAGTTGGTGAGATCAGTGAAGAGCTACAAACACCAATACTAGAACCATCATGGCTTCTAGAACATCCACACACACCCAACACAAGGAAATCAGTCCCTTCTCTGCAATGTAGTCCCTCAGACTATGATCTCCCTTCCAGTGCTATTCAGGGGTTGTGGAGAATAAATCCATCTCAGTAGGTCTGTCTATGTGGTTCTCAACCACCAGGTTTATAAAGCACCTCAGGCCCTCATTCACCACTCCAATGCAGTTTGAGGACAAAACTACTACATGCAAGAAGCCAAACAACTATTCAAGCTTTTACAAGGGGAAAACACAATCAACCAAAACGTAGGAACTCTCAGCAATTCTTCAAGCGATACCACCACAAAAAGGGAAAACACAGTCAAGTAAAACGTGGGAAAACAGCAGCCCACAAACGACTATGAGCCCATAGCACTCAATCCTCAATACAACCGCTGGAGAAATTGCATAGGCAGAAAAATAGGAAAAGTACAAACTCCCAAACTATGCGTGATCGAGAAAGACACAACCAAAGCACAGAACTATGAATGAAATCATGACCACAATTCCACGATGGAATAACAGATCACTATGCATTCTAATAACAGTATGAAAAGACACAAACTCCCTGCGTGAACCTGAGGATGGACACCCCCGCAGAGTACCTCTCCGTGAGCAGAGGATGAACCAAATCCTAAGCCAACAATCGGTGAGGAAGAAAGAGAATGAAATCCAATCAATGAATTGCAGCCCTCTTTTAACTCTGATCAGCATGAGGGAACTGAACAGTCGACAGTGGGGGAGAGTGGGTAGAACAATTGCTAATCGCGTGTGGAGAGAGTGTGAGCGTGGTGGTCTTCTACCAGCCAATCGCTGCCCCCAACTAACAATAGAATAACTAAGGTGGTGCTGAGAAAAAGAGATTGGTGACACATGGCTCTTCCCCCATGACTCAATGTTCAACATTCCCATTCCTTATCCTTTGGAATCATGCCCCTTCTCAGATTAGTTGCAGTGAACATAGCTGGTTGGGTTATTTAATTAAAATGCACATTTATATGATGTCACAATTTAATATATGTCATATGTCCCGATATACCATCAGTGACCATTCCAATCCTAAACAAAATGTAACTAAATCAATGGTGGGGCCTTTTCCCTTAGCTCCTCACCATGATTATTTACAACATATGTATTAATTCAAACGGGGTCAAAACTGGGGTGTTACAGTTTCCTCCAATGAAGTAGCTCTCCAACAATAATTTAACACTAATACTTGAGTGTCAAGGAGTGTGCTAAGGGACACTTGGATCTTCTTTTCATTCATATTTAAGGACCCTTCAATAAAATTATTCTCTTGCAATTGAACTTCTTCATGTTCTTCCATCTTGCTTGGACCAACTTTATGAAGCTCAAGTGGTGATGGGGAAGCTGATCTTGTTTCTTCTTCAACTGATACAAGGTATTCATTTTCATGTTTAATGTAAGTTTGGCTTGAACAAACACTTTCAAAAGTGATCTCTATGTTACCAACATAGAGGTGTGAGCACCCATTAGTAGGTACTCCATAGCTCAAGCATCCATCATTAGATTCTCTTTGTTTCATTTCCAAGGTAGAATGTGTCTCGAAATTATCTTCAATATTTTTAATAAAAATTTCTTCATACTCATGTGATGTATCTTCATATTTTTTAGAGTCACTTGGGAGTGAATTTTGGTCCTCTTCATGTACTACTTCTTCTACTTCACCTATTTCAGAACTAGGTGGTCTAAGGGTCTCCTCCTTTTGCTCCTTCAAGCAAGCTGATGCATTTTTCCCCTTGGTTTTCTTAAAATCAATATATTTTTTCCAAATTTGGATAGCCAACAGTTCAAATCCTTTCATAATATTCTTGGTCATGTATTCAAATATAGGTTCCATAATTTTTACAAGCTCCTCACCATCATATGAGGTTCCCTTTTCATCCCTAGTCATAGTGTCCTCTTCAACAAAAGCGCTTTTGGGTTTCAATATATAATGGTGATCCCTGAATTATTGTCCTCATAAATATCAGAGCAAATTAGGTGCCAATATTATGCTCTGATACCACTGTAATGTCCCTTTTTGAAATTTTATTAAATGACCAATTTTCCACTTTTTTCCCCCAATTTGGACCTTAACTAGTTTTGATGTCTTGACCTCCAAATTAACCCAAAAGCTCCCAAATTTTCTCAAAAAGGTGTATGAATGATATTATAACTTAAATATGATTTTAATTTATGTTTTATTGTCTACCAATTACTTTTGCAAACTTTTTTAATGTTCTGTTCAAAGTAGGAGTCTTTACTAGCAAATTGAGGCTCCAATTCCCCCTGGGTAATTGCCAGAAATAGATTCTCAAATGGTCCCAAAGTCACTCAAATTTATGAAATGAGGAAGGATATGTGTGGGGTAAATTTTTAATGTCTCATATGTATCATTTTTCAGTTTATACATGCTTTTATGACTCTTTCCAAAACTGCTTCCAAATCACAATTTCGACTCTTGGGGAAAAGGTGCCAAATCTTCTCCCAATGCAATTAAAATGAGTAAAATGGGTTTATATGATTAATTAATGAAAATTAAACTTGTAATTCACATTAATTAAATTCAATTTATCATAAATATATCATAGATACATTCTACCATTTGAAATAATCATCATTATCATAGCATACATCAATGTAGTGGGGAAATGGTCATTGTTTGGTCATTAATAGTCACTTTCCCCTACAACCATTTGATAATTCAAACTGATACTTTCTAAGAATGAATAAAATATCATATTGATATTATTACAATCATTAATTGAAAATGAAAATATTCTCCCAATTCAAAATCATTAGCATTACAATGGTTCACAACAAGATAATGGGGAAATGGTACTATTGCTTCATTGTTTAACATTTTTTGATGAAATATTTTGGAATTTAGACCTGAGAGTCTTCTTAAATTGAAATAAATATAATTTACATTAGAACATAAAATAATGGAGAATTATAAGCTTCCCCAAAGATATGAATATCTCACCCAAAGCGCAATCCCTCCATGAGCAAGAATATGCAATAAAAACTAGAGATGGTTGAGAGAAAGTGATACAATATAAGGAACCATGAGATTTCCTGTATATTAAACCTGCAAATACAACTCCATTAAATCTACCTGAAATACTTGAGTGGCCTCTCCAAACACCAACTTGGATGGGAATCTTTCACCCTCAAAATTGGCTAAGGCAAGAAAACTAGAAATTCACTAGCTCTCACAATTCACAAATGATCAAAAACCATTATCTTGGTTGGTTCCCATATTTTATAAACATCCTTAGCCTTCTAAGGTTACCAATCCATCCACAAACTCAATCCAATTCGAATTTTGGTGTGGGCTCAATATTTGACATGTGTCCTCCCTTTCCTAGCCTTGCATCTTCCCCGTATTTGAGCAGGAACCCATTGAGCTTCCACAAATCACATGAGAGAGACCTAGCATGTTATATATGTCAAATGTAAGCCTTCAGATCTGATTTGGGTCATATTTTTCATAGCATATTCATCATTGTTGTCATCGAGCTAGGGAATCTAGTCAAAGTGTCTCACTAGCTCCAAAATGACTCTTCCTCTCCCATGTAAGTTACATTTCTTCCCAAATTAAACCTATGATGCATATGGCCAAGTGTATTATCCTTATAACTCATACAAGAACCTTTAGGCTTCCCTTGGATTTGAAATTGCAAGAGGAGGATGCCATGTAGCACATAAATTCTAGCTTGTGTGGGCCCCATAGTCCCCATGTGTCTCCATGCTCCATCACCACTTCAATTTTCTCTTGTATTTATTCATTTAGATTATTTATTAAATATTTATGCCATTTTAATGTTCAAAAATCATTCATTTTTCCCCTTATTCGAAATCCCAAAGCTTCCACCACCAACCTAGGAAACTAGTAATTTTCCTCCTTGGCAATTATTTGACCCTTGGCATCAATTTGACAAACTCTAATAAATATGGAAAATGTGATTAGGCCTGTAACATCCCTGACCCTCCGACCGGCGAAGAGGACACTACTAACACCAAACAAATGGGCAAACAGCCCCATGAACACGAATAGGGATAAATGCTGATATTAAAAAGCTTAGCATAATACATACTAAGATGCATATAACATACAAAGATACATAGATACTCAACATTTAGCAGAAGCAAACATATAAATAAACCAGCATTCAACATGTTCATCGTTTCTCATGAAACATTAGATATAATTGTAGAGATGAAATAGTCAGGAGTACTTATCTTTTAAAGAAGAATTCACTTCACAACTAGCTACGTCGCTGCAATGTTCCACCCAACCATATGCCAGTGTGCTCATCAAACTCTCAGCAACACTGCCACCCCCGAGCTGGGCATGATTCCTCAAGGAATAAGGGTCAATGAAGGCTTACACATAGCCAAGGTTTTCCAATCATCCAAACCCACACAATAGGGTTTTACCAGGTCATCAAGGAGCTAGAAAAAGAAAAATGCTAAGCTAGTGGCCTCAACACTAGTCTTCTCAAGCATACGTAGCCTCTAATCCCACTCTCAACAGTCCGAAGACCAACCACTGCATACCGCAGCAAAAGAACCCATTCACAACTCTGTGAAGAAGGAAAAGACAACCTGGTGACGATCCCAACCAAAAGATGAAACACGGTTCAGGTTCAAGCACACTCAAGAGTTGTTCTTGGCCCTAGAGTGGACAAAACAACTCAACAGCAACCCAGAAATAGGGTACATCAATAGCCACAAACTCACAATGAAACGATGGCAACATTATGCAGTCCACAATTGGGAAAGAAGCCAAACTCCCAGCGTAGACATGGGAAAACTCAGGCAACGGCTATGGCAATCAACAGCCAACCAACATCTAGGAGCCCACAAAATACACAATCCCCCAATGCAATGGATGGAGAACTTACACAGGTGAAAAAAGGGGAAAGAACAAACTCTTAATCTATGTGCAAGGGGAAAAGACAAAACCTAGGAAAAACATGGAAGAAAACACAGCGGTCTATAGCTAACGATCCACCACGAAGGATGGAAAACAATACACAACTCAATAATGCCAAAGGAAAACCGGTTCTCTGCGTGAATGGAAGGAATACCACCACAGACTGATAAACAATGTGAGAGAGTGAAAACGAACCCCAAACAAGAAATCGCACCCCTTCTTAACTCGGCTTTGCATGAGGAAGATGAACTGGCCCCTTGCTGTGCATCCCTACGTGAGAGTGAAAAACGCCACCTAAGTGTGAGGGTGTGCAAACAATGGAGAGAATGGCCTCGTGGTTTCACTGCCAATGTGAGGTCAAACTGCTAGTGGAGTGTGTGTGTGGGCAAGGATTGAAAGTCCTACCACACTCTACTCTCAGCC
>LPNX010502893.1:0-16855 GCA_001517045.1 Pseudotsuga menziesii | reverse complement strand
CTCTTGTCTCTTGTGATGTGCTTATGTGATTGCTGTGCTTGTTATTCTCTCAATGAAAAGATCTTATCATAATGCTATCTTAAATGTTGAAAAACTAACAAGTAGTTGTCAGTGATTTCTTAAATCCAGAATTCACAATTCAAATTTAACAACCCATTATGCATACCAACTATTTTCACAGCCATGAGACTCTTCTCATAAGGTTTGTCTCTTTCACATGGTAGATTCCATCATTTGTCATGGCCTTACTCTCATTGCCATGCTCTAAATAATCTACCTGAAACCTGAGCTTCAATCAACCAAACACTTGGTATGTATGGATGCATATAACCTTTTCATTGCTGCAACCATCACTGAAGCATTTTCAGAATTTATAAAATTCAATTGCTTCCAATTGTTAATCACATCAATATTACCAAAACTCATTTACTTCACGCAATCATTATCATACTAACATTTGCAAGGTATAGTCACATCATTCATGTAATTAAATGAAATGTTTAGATACTCCTCACTTCACAAGAGTATCATTTGTACCACCTTGCTCTTCCCTAGAGCATTTCTGGCAGCCAATTGATCATGACTATCCTCTTTATGCACTTACTATCCTGCATTCATAACAACCTTTGAAATGGTTCCTGAATTGTCATCAATTCATCATTTCAGCCATTAGTTATTCATAATATCACATGCACTCATCTCAATGTATTCATGCAATGCATCACAACATTTGCACATGTACTTATGCAATTAGTCACTCACACCCTTCATATCCATCCATTCAATGCATGACTACAAGATTCATAAAATATTTTTAATGCACATCCATTCAATGTTACCTTGCATTGATTTAGGAATACTATGCATTCAACATACCATGCATGGCCTAACCATGACTACTTGATATAGGATGCATTACTATAATCAAGATCATTAGTACTTACTTTCCTTGGGATACTAAGCTTAATCAATATATACAGGCATGACACATTTCTATATGAACGTAGTATAACATTCAAATATCCACATGGTATGAGGTCTCTCACCTTTACCACTCCTTGAAATTTGTCATAATTAAACCATTACCTACATGGATCCTACTTACACCTTCGACATTACCAGTTTAGTCGGTATCTTGCAGAGGATTGCAAAATTTGCTCCCAACTTTTGATTATGGACTGGTTGCCTTATACCTTCCTCCAGAGGGTTGCTAGTCACATTTGTCAGCATTAGCAACATATTTAGCCTGGTCCATGTTGTCATTGGTTTTTCCACTAATGCCAACACCAATGCAATAACTACCATTAGTGGTTCATTATAGATGTATAATCCTCACTATCCTATGTATGCAAAGCATATGCTCATGCATTTCATGCATAAAACTTATAAAATGTAGTTATAATCAGCAATATAGGGTTTAAGGAAACTTCCCTTTTCAAGTCCCACATCCTCGCATGGAACTGCTCTTCCACACAATAGCTGGTTTGACTTCATGGCCTTGCTACCTTTAGGCATGTGATTCCCCAGATTTGTCCATTTGATAGTAGTGGCCATCATTAGCACTTTGCTGCTCCATACTCAAATTCTGGTGACTTTCCCTGGTTCCCTACTCGATAATCTTTCCAGCACCTATCCACATGCTTCATTCTGACCTTGGGTGTGAAAACCACACCATTTCAGATATATTTTGGTCAGGAATGTGAAATTCAGCCCCTTAGGAGTTTCTTCTCCTTTTCAGCCTTGAAGATGCTAAAAGACTACTGAGAATTTCGCTGAAAAACCCTCGAAATATCTGAAAAATCCCACTTGAAATTCCAAAACTTTCCTTCGTCAAATCGGGTCTCATCCCATCTACAACTCCCACACTTTGGTGATCTAAGCAACAAATTTCTCCGGCACTCATCGGCTGCCCTAACAACAATAATTTCCTGCTACATCGGTGGCTTCCTTAGCTAAATTTTTTCTGCTGTATTGGCGATCCAAACCATAATTCTTCGGGTGGAAAGTTCTGTAGGTAGCCACAGCTATGGGAAACAAACCGACTGTTGGTTCCACAGGTCATACAACCTGTCGGTGGTGTCACTAATTGATTTTCAGTGATCTAACCCACTAGTCTTCCCCATCACACTGATGATTCTAATAACAAATCCTTTCCAATGTGTCAGTGACCAGAACCACTATCCATCGGGTGGATAGTTCCTTTGGCATTCGCAACAACGGACTCATAATCGACTAAACTTTTTTGACTTCTATCGGCGCTCAAGACCACTAGTCTCTTGACATATCGATGATCTGTTCATCTATGCTTCTGTAATTTATCAGCAATGCCAAAGGCTATTCCTCAATGGTCAAACAACTAACGTCTTTCCGCCATTCGGATCCCCATCCGTCTAAGCTTCCAAGTCCTTTATCAGTGCTGCAAAAGCCATCATCGACGATCGAATGCTCTACCTGTCAGATGGCTAGTTCTGTAAGCTTCTGACACTTTGGTGGTCTAATCTTCTAAAGTTTTCTGATGTTTTCTGTACTTAGAAAAATTTTCAGAAATGTTTCTTCTCCCTTCCGCTGCCGCATCAGCTACTCGATCGTCTAACTTTCACCGACGTTTCGATGATCTTTGGGAGATCTCTGCTGAAACTATTGCTCTGCCTTCAACTAATTTCCATCAAAACCTTCTCTTCTCTTCCACCGCTGCATCGACAAGCTCATCCTCTAATTATTGGCGATCCCATCTTCTATTTTTCTTTGATACTTGCTGCCGCATCGATTGCTTAAACAACTAAATCTCACCGACGGTTTCCATACTTAGAGGAATTTTCAAAAATTTTCCCTTTCTACTTTCTTCTGCCGACGTACCAGCACCCTCAACATCTATTTTCTGTCGACATCTCGATAGCCTTCGAGATATCCTTACCAGAACTTCGGCTTCGTCATCACCTTTTCTCCATCGATGGCATCGAAATTCCTTCTATCTAAATGTGTCGACGTTTTGGTAGTCTTCAGCCGACTCCTTCTAATGATCTCAACACTTAGAAAATTTTTGAATTTTCACCCACGTCGGCTCAATCATGTACTATCTGCCGCCGCCGTTGTGGCTCAAACCTGCTAACCCAACCAACGTATCAGCGCCTTCGTCCTCTTTCTTCTGTCGTTGTTGCGTCGCCTTAATGCCTTTCCATTTGCTTCGTCGGCTTAGACTTCCTCTAAATTTCGTCGATGATTTCAACACTTAGAAAATTTTTCAAAGGATTTCCTCTTTATCGGCTTATTTCACTCGATGGCATCAACTCTCAACACCTCTTCATTTTCACCGTTGCGGCCCCCTTCTGGCGAGCATCCCCTTTCTTTTGTCACCGTTGCTACAGCAAAAGACTTCTCATGAAGCTTCCCACCGTTGCGTCTCCGTCTCTAGGTTCTATCCTTTGTGCATCAGATGGACTTCCACCTAGCTCATTCGATGATTTTTAGACTTTGAAAATTTTAGGAATTCTCTCCTGTCATTCACATATTTCTCCTACGTAGAAGGAAACATGCCTCTGCTAACTGGTCTTTCATGGCCCATAGAGGCCCATGTCGCAACTTGCAAGCTCTGTCACTGCATCTTCATGGCCCATTAAGGCCCATGCTACAACCTTTGCTCTGATACCACTTTGTAACATCCCCGACCCTCCGACTAGAGAAGAGGACACTACTAACACCAAACAAACGGGAAAACAGCCCCATGAACATGAACAGGGATAAATTCTAATATTAAAAAGCTTAGCATAATACATACTAAGATGCATATAACATACAAAGATACATAGTTACTCAACATTTAGCGGAAGCAAACATATACATAAACCAGCATTCAACATGTTCATCGTTTCTCATGAAACAATAGATAAAATTGCAGAGATGAAATAGTCAGGAGTATTTATATTTTAATGAAGAATTCACCCCGCAACCAGCTACGTTGCTGCAATGTTCCACCCAACCATAGGCCAGCGTGCTCATCAATCTCTCAGCAACACTGCCACCCTCGAGCTAGGCATTATTCCCAAAGGAATAAGGGTTAATGCAGGCTTACACATAGCCAAGGTTTGCCAATCAGCCAAACCCACACAATAGGGTTTTACCAGGTCGTCAAGGAGCTAGGAAAAGAAAAATGCTAAGCTTGTGGCCTCAACACCAGTCTTCTCAAGCATACACGGCCTCTAATCCCACTCTCAATAGTTCTAAGACCAACCACTACATACTACAGCAAAACAACCCATTCACAACTCTGTGAAGAACGAAAAGACAACTGGGTGATGGTCCCAACCAAAAGATGAAACACAGTTCAGGTTCAACCACACTCTAGAGTTGTTCTTGGCCCTAGCATGGCGAAAACAACTCAAGAGAAACCCAAAACCATGGTACATCAACAGCCACAAACTCACAATGAAACGATGGCAACATTACGCAGTCCACAATTGGGAAAGAAGCCAAACTCCCAGCATAGACATGGGAAAACCCAGCCAACGGCTGTGGCAATAAACAGCCAACCAACATGCATGAGCCCACAACACACACAATCCCCTAGTGTAATGGCTGGAGAACTTACACAGGCGGAAAAAGGGGAAAGAACAAAATATTAACCTATGGGCGAAAGGAAAAGACACATCCTAGGCAAAACATGGAAGAAAACACAATGGTCTATAGCTCACGATCCACCACGAAGGATGGAAAACAATACATAGCTTAATAATTCCAAAGGAAAATGGGTTCTCTACATGAATGGAAGGAATACCACCACAGACTGATAAATAGTGTGACAAAGGGAAAACGAACCTCAAACAAGAAATCGCACCCCTTCTTAACTTGGCTCTGCGTGAGGAAGATGAACCGGCCCCCTACTACGCATCCCTGCGTGAGAGTGAACAACTCTGCCTAAGAGTGAGGGTGAGCCAACAATGGAGAGAATGGCGTGGTTTCATTACCAATGTGAGGTCAACCTGCTGGTGGAGTGTGCGTGTGGGCAAGGACTGACAGTCTTGCCACACTCCACTCCCAGCCATAACTGCCTCAACTACTCCACAAAACATTAAAGTGCTATTTGGATAAGACAAGGAAAGATGGGCAATTCAAATAGGGTGGTAACACATGGATCACCCTCACATGAATCAAGGTTCATCATTCCCCCCCCCGTATTCTTTGGAATCATGCCCTTTTCATTTTAATGTTGCACCATCATAGCTGGCTGTAGGTTTAGTTTAATTGATGTGCGTATTTACATGATGCCAAACTATAATGTGATAGATAGCATGATATACCATCGACAACTATCCCTATTACTGAAACATACACAACCAAATTGATGGTGGGGATTTTGGCTTTAGCTCCTCACCACGATTAATTACATTATATACATCATGCAAATGGGGTCAAAACCGGGGTGTTACAAGGCCATTATGAACCAATGCAAAATTTGCGACATGAAAGTGACTTCTAATAATATATGTGGTGTTATATCCTCCTCTTTTGGTTGTATGAACCCAAAAATTATGTTTCTACTCTCCTTGAAGAATTTCCTCTATGTTGGATGGTTTCTACACTCCCTGGTAAATTTACTCTCTTCTTGCTGGTTTCTGCTCTCACTAACAATTTTTGTATCTCCCACTGAGTTATATGAACCTCATTTGTCTCCTAGGAATATCTCTTAACTTGTCATATTGTCCAACAATACATCAAGTGAGATAGATTATGTTCTTCATCATTTACCATTGATTGTAGTTTAATTAGGGGAGATTTGTGGTCTTTAAACATATCGAAGAATCTAGCCTTTAATAATATTGTTGGTATTTTTTATCTTAGCCTAGGGGACGTGCATTTCAAAACTAATGGTAGTTTTGTATTAGCGTGATCTCATAGAATTGGTTCCCTTTTTAGTCTATTTTTTGTTGGGTTCATTTCTCAGTTTACTATCTAATGTTGGATGTATTTTTTCCATTCTAACTTCAAGAGTATTTTCATTTGTAGTTTCAATGAACATGTGTCCTTAGTACTCATCTCAAAATCTCAAAACTCACTCACATTTACTCTATTTTGAGTGAATTATTTTTCAATTGTCTTTTCTTCACAAAGAATTATATTTACTTTTAGAATTTGTATTGAATTTATTCATGTCCTTATATAGTAGTATCATGACTTTTGAGGTGGTGCATGCCCCTAAACTAACTGGTTCTAACTACATTTTGTGGAAACATAGATTATTTATGTTCACAATGAAAGAATATCTAGCGGATTGTCAATGGCAACATCAAAAAACTGACAAGTGCAAAGGCGTTGGTTGTATAGAAGGAGCATTGTGAATAAGCACAAGGGATTATTGGTCAAACTGTCTCAAACAACCTATAGATACATAAAGAAGTGGAATATAACCCTATTGATGTATGGAAACCTTGTCAATTATGTATAACAATTTTGATGAGTTTACTTCATACTTCCTAAAAAATAAAATACATCAACTTCATCCTAAAGGATTTGAGAAAACTGAGATGTTTCTAGTTGAATTGAAAACTTATAATGATAATCTTAATAATTCCATGTCAATAAGGATTTCTTTGATACTATGCTTATGTTTGATTAAATATGACTTAAGAATCTTGGACCTATATATTTTTTTATATGGGGGGGTAATAACTCTAAAAGAAGCAAGTGATGGCCTCCCAAAAGGCCAAAATATTGGGATCTCAAAAAAAGACAAATAAGGTTGAGTTGAGTTGAACTATATGCTGACAAGATTATGTTGGTAAATCTATCCTTAATGACTATCATGAATATTTCTTTAGTGTGATAATGGCTAATAAATGTTGTTGATGTAAAATTCAAGTATCCATACTAACCTAGACACTATGAGAACCTTTTTTTCTTTTTTTTGGTTAAAAATGCTAGTCACTTGAGGCCAGTGCATTTCAACCATTGGTTAAGAAACCACAACCCATGTGAATCTAAGACATAAAAATCACATGGGAATCACACCCAGCCTGGGCCACACCAACCCTTAACATGGCTATAGTTTTGGGAGTCTGCTCCTAACTAACTCACCCCTAAGGGGATTGAAACTGGGTCACCCTTCTAACGAGACTCACACCTTAATTGAATGAACTAGTGAGAATTGACACTATGAGAAAGTATTGATCAATATTAAACCAAAATAATTATAAACTTACTCCTTAAGGACATCCTTCCTTCTTTAGAACACCAGCTCATCCTCAAGGACAACCTTTACCCACCAATAAATATTTTGATAATGTTTGAAAATTTATTGTATCTCTTAAAGAGTTGAAGTTGTTGACTTAGAGCATGTGAGAATTGCAATCTCTTCTCTACAAATTTTAGGTTATTACAATACATTGATAAAAAAGAAAAACCCCTATCATTCAAGTTGTCACTAAGTACTTAGTGTTGAATCCTCAATTCATATTCTTGTTATCCAGTCTTATAATAGCGATTCTTGTGGCCATGGTGTGCATTCTCAACACCAATGTACAAGTCCCTTCATATGTTTTTCTTTCCACTAAATTCATCAATATTAATGAATATGACCCAAATATTATTATAAATCGTCCTAAAAAATATAAGCCTTCTTATTCTTCTTCAAGTAATATTTTTTTGTTTGTTGAGAACACTGTTTCCATGTCTGATGATGAATTTAATATGAGATTAGAGGATTTCACTGCCAATATTAACCATTAAATACACCTTGAAAGGGATGAATTTCATATCATATGTATAACTTGGTTATATGTGTGTCCTTCAATATCTTGGAGATGTTTTTGTTGATTAAATGGAATTTTTAAATGCAAATATCTATATGTTTAGCACTAAGGAATTATAGTATTGTTTCCATTTAGATTTAATATTACTTGAAATATTTTAATTTATTTTATATGGAATACTTTAATAAACCTAAATGGTTCTTACTATTATTAATTATTAACCTATTAATTATTACTTCTATAAGGCTAAGGGTTATTGGCCATCTCAAAGAGATGCCAACCTTTCACATTCATCCATATATATTCAATGCAATGTCTCCATTGTAAACTATCATTCAATAATTCAACTATTTCATATATTCAATAAACATTTCTAAAATGTATGCTTAGTAGCTTACAAGTGGTATTAGAGCAGGTTCATGATCCGGCCTTTGGCCATATCTTGCCTTTTAGCCGTCATCTCAAATTTTCTAAATCATTGGGTCTTTGACCTAAGAAAATACAAAAATAAACAAAAGAGAATGAGAAAAATAAATAAAGAAAGAAAGAAAGTTTAAAAAAAGGGGGAAAGTAAAAACAAAGAAGTAAAAGATGTAAAGAGAAAATAAAATATAGAAACCATATGTGGTTTCTTAAAAAATATACATTGTTTATTTTCAAACAAGAAACAACATGTGGTTTATTGGAAGCATTTGTGAAAGCTAATAATAAAGTTAATATAAAATCTAGAAGTGCATAAGAAGCCTTAAGGCTACCAAGGAGCAAGAAAGAATTGGACTTGGGTGGGGAAGATAACAATCATTCCTCGCAATCTACATTCAATCTACAAGAAGTCTTAAGGGGAAAAGAAGATAAAAAGAGCATGAAAATAATATTTTTTACAAGAAGAACAATATTGAATAATTTTATGTACAAAAAAAAAAATTAGAGAGAGAGAGAGAGAATACCACATTAAGGGAAAGAAGACAAGATTCAATGCCAAAGGAAAACCTTTTTACATAAAGGACAACGTTGGGATCCGATGTTGAAAATAATTTCTAAAAGGAAAATATTTGTTTATACCTCATCAAAATGAAAGAGACAAATTTTCTCAAAACAGAAATAAATTTGTCGGCGTTCCTTCAAAGATGTCGACGACGATGCTTAAAGTTAATGGAAAATTTTATGGAATTCATGTTACCAGCACCATATGTCTACCTAATCGGGAAAATTTTATTAATGTTGATATTGTAAATCAACTACTAGTTGCAAAATTAAATATAGAGAAGAACGAAGAGAAAATAAAAAACTTAGACTTAGATATTGATAACAATAATATTACATCAGAATTCACCATTGCAGCTATAGATGACGATATTACTAACATAATACTAGGATCTAACTGTCTGGAAAAATTAGGTACAATCGCCTTCAATGCAAAAAATAAAGTCATGACCTTCCCCCATGAGAAGAAGAAAATAACAATACATAACTCATCACCGAGAGTCCTTTTATAAAAAAATACAAGGGAAGAACCATTGTATAGAAACAATGAATATATAGAAGAAAAATTAAAGTGCTTGAATAAGCTCCTCATGGACAATGACAAGGAAGTTGCAAAAATCTAGGAAAAATTACGATGTCAAGAATTAGAAATTTGCCAATTTCAACAACAAATAAAAGACCTCACACAACAAAGATATGACATTAAAAAGTCACACAAGTTGGATATTACAAAAATCAATAGAACATTATAAACCAATACTAAAGAAATATTCCTACTAAAAAACCATTTAAAATGTTAGTTACGAAAAATAAGCAAGTTAAAGAATTTAAAAAAAATAGAGCAAGCCAATGAATACACAGAAGGGAAACTACTAGAAACACAAGAAGAAAATCGCCACCTTACCGATCACTATCAATATTTGACTGAACAAATAAAAAAATTAAAAGTTGAGAAGCTAGAAAAATCCTCAGCAAAGGATGTCCAAACTATGGAAAGAGAAACAATGATTGAATTAGCGACATCATCAATACAAATTCAGATGTTGTGAAAAATCAGTACAACATAATTAATTTCCAAATTATGGAAAATGGCTCTATTGAAAAGGTATTCATTAATAGATCTCTAGAAGAACCAAAATTTGAAGTCCTAAAAAAATTCCTCAAGTAACTCAAAAATTGTATCGTTTCCCACATCACAAAAGTTGTTACAACAACCACCAAAGTCATGAGGAAAATAAACAATAATCTTCTTACAGACAACCCAACTACAACATTAAAGAAGTACGAAGTCAAAATCAACAACTTGTAGGGAATCCTAAAATTCTATCCAAAGAATTTATCATCAAATAGTTCCAGTAAAGGTAGATTTGGGAGCGATCGACACATCTACATTTTGAAAATTATGTGCATCACTTAGAAGTTCTTATATACACATATCATCAACTATGATGATCAAATAATAAAACTAGAATCTAGATTAAGAAGAATAAATATTCGTGGTCGAATCTTTTCAAATAACGAATGACCTGTAATAAACCTAATTGGTTATTACTATTATTAACCTGTTAATTATTACTAGTATTAGGTTCAGGGTTATTTTTCATCTAGAAGAGATGGCAACATTTTGCATTAATGTATATATATTGAATGTAATGTCTCTATTGTAAATGATCATTCAATCATTCAACTATTTCGTATATTCAATAAATATTTCCAACATGTAAGCTACTAAGCCTACATGTTGGAAATATTTATTGAATAGATAAAATAGTTGAATGATATATGCATGAATGTGAAAGGTTGGAATGTCTTTGAGATGGCCAATAACCCTTAGCCTAATACTAGTAATAATTAATAGGTTAATAATTAATAATAGTAATAACCAATTATGTTTATTACAAAGACACGGTCTTTCTATAAAAATTATTGTTTTAGTGTGTTAATGGATGAGATATGAGATATCATTTTCCATAGCCTTTAGTTGTTGAAATATCTAGTTTTCAAGCTATTTTACTACATTTTTTATCAACCCATATTGTGTGTGCTTATTTCAGGATTTTAATATATTCATGGATCATCTGTTAGATTTTTTGGCCTTTGATTTTATTTATTTGATATTTATTTTAGTTCTAGTGTTTTTATGAGTTTATTGAATCTCTTCCCATTTTGGGATTTTACCAAGGTATGTGATATTATTCCATTTAAATACACTATTAGCCAAAGATCCAATACTATCCATGAAATTTTTCTAATTCCTTTAACACGTGCCTTAAAAAATTTCAACTAGTCTATTATCTTGAGCTTTGAAAAGAAGATCTAGGTTTCATGGAGGACAGAGACAACTAGGAAGGAGATAACATATATAGGAGCAAGGTATAAGTGACATTTAAAATAAGGAAGGTCATGGTGGTGGGGATAACAAGGATGGTGGAGAAAACAAAAAGGGAGGATAGGATGGTGATAAGAATGGAACTGATGAATTTGAAGGTGATGGTGAAGGGAATAAGAAACAATGAAAGAAACATAAGTGCTATTCCTTGATGGCGTTCATCCTCTTAATATTTTGAATTATGAAAACCCAAATTCCTACTCTATAATGTAACCTTTTAAAAGAATTATTAACAAGCATGTGGTTTGGACATGCTTGAATGCTTGGGGAACTAAAATCTTGTGATTTTAGGATATGAAGGTATTATCAATCCCACCAAAATCAAATAAGTTGATAAAGGAATATAAAAGTACAGTGCATGTAATAAAAAAATATTAAATATATTATTTTTTTAATGATTACTTGAATTAATTAATTTAGTCTCTCAAATATGTATATAAAGAAACCAACTTCAATAATAATAATAAAATGCATTTTCTCCTAGAAGAACTCTAATACAACATGTTTGAAAAGGAAAATTAAATGCCAAAGCAACGTATACAAATTTACCTAAATACCAAAATGATATATATTTGTGATGCTTCAAGCCTCTTAATGATGGCTTGTCTTGACTATGTTTAAAATAATGTTGTTAATTATATTAAATAATCTTGTCTATGATTATAGCATCGTGTAGTTTATCAGCCTACAATTGAACATACTATTTGTGCTTGTGGATTTTTTGTGAAAACATCTTTCCAAATTATGAAAATAAGTTTTTGTTGTACTATATGGAGGGATTTTCTAGTTTCAATCATTCTTTTCTCCAATGAATTCTGAAATGTTGTGAATTTCTTGTCATCATATGGATGAAAAACTATCACAAGGTTGATGATATAGTATACACAATTGATAAGGAAAGAAAATTAAAACCAAGTTGAAGGAATTATCTCCCCATATCCCACCACCTTTAGAAACCAATTAATTAAAATAATAAGTATCTTATATTCATAATAGTAAATTTTTAGTACATGGGTAGTTCTTGAATGAGAAATTTCTTTATCTTTGCAAAACACATCAAGCATTGTTTCAAATATTTTTCTATCATGCGATTTAATAATTCCCACTCACTAAAACAAGGTAGAATTAGTAAAAAATGATACTATTTTCATTTGATTTATATTTAATATCTAATAAATATTTCCAAATTATGAAATTAATAGGATCATATAGTTGATGCAAATTAGTCTAACATAAGTCTAATGGTTGAACTTTGTAGCACAAGGTTCTACAAAATAGATGAGCCAAGCGAACCTAGTTGTGTCCTTTGAAAACCATTACCACTTTATCCCCTTCACGCGTCATGATAGACACTCATGAGCAACACCCTCCCCTGTTCCAGATGAAATTAACTGTTGTTCACTGATTTCCTCCTTGGGTCCCTCGGATCCTAAATCTATTCCCATGAAATTCATCAAAAAATTATTGGAGATCCCTATAGTAGAACTCCCTTCAAACTCCTTTGAAACCCTCCTTGAGGTCCCGTTGGACAATTAACTATAATCTAGTTGTCCCCTCTATCTTTGGAAATCTAGGTGAACAATAACTGGCATCCTCTAATAAAAACAATATCACAACATACTTCTACGGAAGAGGTTTATATGCTTTTCTATTCAAAACCAAGAAAGATAAGTATCTAATCTTTCAATGAGAACCATACTTCTTTAGCAATATAAGTATGTATTTGAATTGATAGACTCCTGATTTCAATCTAGAACTAGATGTGCCTTCAATGATTCCTATTTGGGATAAACTCCCACATCTACCCCTTCACTACTATGGCGAATATGCAATGAGAAATATAGGAAACAAACTTGTGAAATATATTTATAGAGATATCTCAAAAGAAAACATGTTCACGTATGCAATAATATGAGTAGAGGCGTGTCTAGACAAAGGCCTTCTAGAATCCATCCTTCTCAAACTAGACAACTGGCAACATGTTCAAAAACTAGATTACGCGAAATTTCCATTAAAATGCAAGGGATGTCACAAATATGACAATTTTGTAAAAGGATGTAAGATGCAGGTTCAACAACCACCGCCTCACCTGAAACTCCATGGATTCAAGTGAAAAATAAAATGACAGTTAACAAAAAGTGCAAGATGGAAAAGTTGGAGAAGAACTGTCAGGATCAATAATATTCCCTTTATTTCTTATTAATGAGTCGTCAAAACCCCCTCTTCAAGAACAATATTCCCCCCCAAAATACAAATATATTTGAATCTCTTGAGGAATCACAAGAAGAAGGAGGGGAAATCCCCTCTTCCCAAATCCAATCGCAACCGAAAAATACTTGAACCTTTATAGAAGTAGTCTCCGTGAATGTGGTACCACTGCAATATCTGTTTCCTCCTAAAAATCCATATTTGATGTATTCAGTTTTCAATAGCCAAGGATACCCTTAAATAAATTCGATCTTGTAATAGGATATACCGAATTTGGAATACATAGTCCCAGAAGTTAATCCACTCTTAGGAGTCGTCACATGAAAGCAATCACAACAAAAGCTATGCAAGACAAAGGAGGAGGATGAAGAAAAAGAGCTCCCACACTAGTGGAAAATGAAAGATTAGTGACAAAAAAAATGACCAAAATCTGCATATCAATGACCACTTTTGGTTTGGCGATTGTTGGTGGCTAATTTACGGTCTTTTATTACGTGACCAAAATTGATCATTTTTATTTTGGTCATTTATAGCTTGTCAGTTGGTCATTAATTTGGTCATATATTTGAATTAATGACCAAATATATGACCATATTGATGACCAAATATATGACCATATTGATGACCAAATTAATGACCACTAGAATATGACCAAATCTGGTCATATAATAAAAGACCATAAATTAGCCACCAAAACTGATTTTTGGTCATTGATTTGCGAATTTTGGTCGTTTTTTTGGTCATTAATATCTCATTGTTTAGTCACGTATCTCTCAATTTTTAGTCATGTTATATGTGAATTTTGGTCATTAATCTCATTTATTGGTCACTAATTTAGTCATTTTTAGTCGTTTTATCTGTGGTTATTATTTTTTGTAGTTTTAATGGTGTCCATTATTAATCAATATAATTTTTTAATATGATATTATGTTTAAATTAAGAAAGAGTCATACATTATTTATCATCATCTAATACACATGTGAGTTATGCAATGTCACATTAATTAGTTAATTACAACACTTATAAATAATATAAAGTACAATCATATAAGTTTTAAACCGCACAAATTATATTATATGAAATCTCAAGTATTACAATAAATATGAGTTTTCTCAAAAACTATCTCCATATAACTTTACATGAAAATCATCTAGTACATCGATGACTTTTCAAAATATTACAATGGCTAAACCATCCCACTTGCACTTGGTTGCTAAGCCATACTTAGATCCTGTGGAAGCTTCAAAACCATACTTAGCAGCTTGAAACCCGCTACGACAGGCTCTTCATACTCAATGGAAAACCCTCAACAACATGCTCTTCATACTCAATGGCCCATTTTCTAAGCTTTCTATCTGTGCACGTGCTTCTGTATCTGCATTGCATGTGCTTCTGAGCTTTTTGAGTTTTATATCTGCGCATGTGCTTCTGTATCCGCATTGCAACAGCCTCTCTCCTCATGTTATAAATATTGCGAGTAAAGTTACCTACAAACAACACATGTGAAGCAATACAATTTTTTGCTCGCTAAAAAGAGAACAAATAACTAAGAATTGTACATAGTAATTTCACAAGATTTAACATGGCAAAAAAAAAAAATTACAACAAACAACAGGTGTACTCAAAATGCATAAACAATTAGAACCAGCATACTGACAAATACATGAACATGAAATACCTCTCCATAAGGCCTGAAGATCAATGGCAGTCCCCCCACGTTCTATATTCTTGACAACTCCCCACATTCCTTAACGGACTCCAATCTTTGTGATCTCCCATGGAAGTCCCATGTCTTCGTGATGAAATAGGATCACCTCATATGTACACAATTTTCCATCTCCTTTCCTTGAAATCAATTGTTGAAATAAAAAGGAAAATTTAAACAACTAAATATGGAAGTACATGAATCTGACGCAAAAATGTTGCAAAAAAATCACAAAAGAATGTAACAGAAAATACCTGCTTGGATGCACCAGTTGTAATAGTATAGGTTAACACGTCTTGGTTTCCTATGTCTTGAGAGTGAAGGGTATGGCACACCCTGGAAACATTAACCCCAAAACATAAATCAGTCTTTTAAAATCTATTAACTAAAACAAAATTGAGAATAAAATATCGATTTTGTTTTTACTAATGTTGACAGAATTAGTTAGATTTGACACCTCAAAACCACTCTATGACCATTTTGTTCTCACACAGATGCTTTCTTTATGAAGAAGCACATTGACCAAGTTGTTCTTGAATACTATTAAATTTTGATAATATGTTCAATCCTGAAGAACTTACCACATACAAAATCAACTTGCGATGGACCCCAATGTATCTAGTGAGATATATACATAAAACTTGGTATCATATCCCTTTTATTTCATTTACTAGTTAAAATCAAGATGCATTAGCTTGAAATACAGGTTAATTGCAACGAGAAGTTTCACAAGATATCATGTGATTGTAAAGCCGATATTTTTATATCAATTCAAGACCAAGTCATTCAAAATTTACAACAATTTTGATCTCAACATGCCTAGGCATTAACATTTGTAGTTTGTCATGAAACAAATTCTCAAAATTATTATCTTTAACATAATCCAGATATAAAAATGAAAACATCACCAACTAAATAGTATAGGTGTTATTTCCAATCAAAGATCGAGAATAAAATTATAAATACCCTTTAATAAAAATCACATTAATCAAAAACTCAAGCATGCAACCTGGAGGATATACATAATGATGAATATGAATTGGTTCAAGTTGCAACTACAAAAGGGACCAAATAGAAATATTTTCACAAATGTTTCTCGTATTTGTTCAAGCACCAAGCAACTGAGGAAAAAAGAAGTTTTTAATCCTTGACCAGACACCCTAGAACATGAGGAAAAGAAAACAGAAATGCTATCCTTGTTACTACCTACAGCTGATTGGGATTGCATCAAATGGCACATATCTCTTTAAAATGTTCTCAACTAGAACTCCAACTTTGATGTACCCCTTCAACCACTCTATGAAGCATCTCATATAGTATATTTACACCAAAAGGTCAACTACAACAACTTAAAAGTAAATCAATTATCAAACAGTGAAGAGCCATACCTTTGTCACATAGAAGTATGTCTTTCCAGACTCCCAAATCGGCGATGACCAATGACATACTCCCAATCACTACAGAAGAATGGAAACTACATGCTTTGACACAAACTAAAATATAAAAATTGGAACAGAACATCATGAAAACCAAGAATAATGTCAATTCTCTACTGCACACCTTTCTAACCCAATGGACAATCATCGTTCCTGTTCGTGGGCACTCTTCTAAAGTCTTCGTGATAAAATTCCCATGTCTTCGTGATGAAATAGCATCACCTCACATACAGACAATTGTCCATCTCCTTTCCTTGAAATCTATTGTTGAAATTAAAAGGAAAATTTAAGCAACAAAATATGCAAGTACATGAATCTAACAATCACAAGCTATAAGCAAAAACTTGTTGTAGAAAAATCACAAAAGAATGCAATAGAAAATACCTGCTCG
>LPNX010502874.1:0-27744 GCA_001517045.1 Pseudotsuga menziesii | reverse complement strand
TTAATAAATTATTGTTGTTCAAGATTAAGCACCCTTATAACCTAGGGTTCGGGGTTACCAACTTACTACTAACCTTGCAGACAATCAGCTTTACCAGAGAATAGAAAGGAAATAGGAAGAAAGTCTTGACTTACTCGATTACCGACGGTTGATTCAAGCTTGATATTCTCCCACTCCTCTTCTCTCCAAAGCTTCCACGGATGCACCTCTTTCATCTGTAAAGAGCAAATTCTACAAGTAATATCTCATGCAGGTATATATAACAAGTTAAATAAACAATATATCAAATATATAATCAAATACATTCATTAACCACGATACATGAAATAGACTCAACGCAATGTTAGAAGAAGAATTCTATTTATTAACAATCGATGAATGAGATAAGAGTACAACTCAGCTTCTGAGACAAGGACTCCTCTGCAACCAAAGAACCCTAAGTTCTACTGCTCCAAGACTTCTGAAGATATACCACCAGCATAACTTTGCTCTCCAATCTTGATTGATTAATACCCTCCCTAAGGCCTCTATTTATACTTTGGGAAATAGAGCGATTTCGAAGGTTGGGGTGGTTGAAACAATTGAGATAGTTAATGCTTAGAGCCCAAGTAATCTCAATTAATCACGTTTTATATTTTTTAAGGTCAAATTAAGGTCTATGTGACTATTGATATAGGTAACCCACGTATGACACACGATTTACTCAAAGAAAACCCGCATACGTTGATGTATGCAGGTTGCAATGCAGATAGTCGTGTATAGTACGCGAGTTGCAATGGAGATAGTCGCGTACGCAACTCAACACTTAGAAAAATTATATAACAAGCTGGTTTAAGGATAAATGCATCCCAAGTCATGCCCATCTATAGTGTTTTGGAAAAATTCAATCCTAATATGTCCTTTTGTGTACCAACATAAAGAATGTCGGCACTTGGACAGAGAAGTGCCATTTGGGTTGATAACAGATGCCCCCTAATGTGTGAGGTCAGAGGGAAGCGATGGATGAAATACATTATAATCATTTTCTTGGAGAACTCAAAGGTCCAATGGAGCAGAGGAAGTACCTAAAACAAATACATAGTAATGTCATATACAAATTCATATCTAAGGATGCCATATTCAATATACTGGAACACTAGCTCCTTTACAATATTTGATTACATCATATGATACGGGTTCAAGACCACGTATATTACAAAGGTGGATCAAAGCCACAATATACAATAATGATGAGTTTTCAATGATCTGGAAATTGTGTAAGTGAACACAACATAATATTGTGCAACTTAGGCCATAGATATGAACCTAAGGTCTTCGTCAAAAATCCAAAAGAACTAGTACAATCCAAGCCATGTGAATAGATTTTGTTGAATTCGAACATGGATAGGATTCAATAGATTGTCAACCAATAGGTGATAGTCGACAACTAAAGCAAAGGAATTCACCAATAATGAAAGTGAATCCTAAGGTACTATCATAAAAAACTCTAGGTCTTCATCGTGAGGAAGTGCTGATGAGAAACCATGCTGTGATGAGGAAGGAAATAGATCCTCCAACGGATCACAAGAGTGACTAGGAACTGGATAAAGGAAGGGATACACAAGTAATAACAGATAGGACAATGATGGAATCAAGATACAAATCAGATGCAGGGATAAATCCTTGAAGAGTGAGCACGACACAGAGATGACCCAAGGTAGATTTTAACTTTGTAGATAATACAACTAGACTTATCTATCATGTAGGAGACATGATCAGATTCCCCAGGTATAACGGACAAGAGGAGGAGTAAGAAACTCAAAGTGACAGCTGAATTGAAAGTAAACACTGAGACATGAGTATTGGAAAAAACAAAGAGTGCTATATTCAAGGAAGACATGCTGCCATCGACTAAGAATCAAAAGAAAACTTATTCCTTATCTTTCCTGTTAAATTTTAACGAGTGCAAGAAAGTCAACTCAAGTCTCTCTTCATTTTTTGACAAGCTTGAAGAGAAGAGGGAATAATGCTTGATAGTGTCATTGATTCATGGATTTTATGAGCCCGAATTAGTACATGCTCACTTGGTATTTTCATGTGTAGAGAGTATGAAAACTCTGAAGAAGACATTAGGGGGGGGTCCTTTTTCATCCAATCTAGTCTCCCGAAGACAAAAAAGTGAAAAAAATACCAACGAAGAACTCTCTTAACTTCCATAGAAGAAAAGGTGAACATTTTTCATACTTATTTAGGGAGGTCCGAAAAATGTTAAATTACCACCTACTCAATGCTTCTTCGAGAGCAGCATATAGCTTGAGTTTTATGAGTGTGAAGGAAAGTAAGATGACTCAGAAAGATCCATTTGAGTACGATGTAAAGGGCTTACAACAATAAACTCGGTGTTTTGTTCTCGGTGTTTAACGAGCATGCCAAAGAAATAAAGTACACTCAGAATATTTTTAATGTTTAGGTCTAGAACACGAAAAAGTGATAAACCTATACTTGAGAATACTCTTATCAATTCCGCAGAAAAGAGAGTGATCATTTCTCGTATTATTCCACATGGTCCAAGAAAGAGATAACCTACCACCAATGTGGATGCCCATTCACATATTCTTAACGAGCTTGAATGGACAAGTTTACTCGGTAGTCAAGTCTATTTTGAGGAGTTAGACCTGGGCCTAAAGAAACTCCATAAGGGTGGGGAATCTTATAAAATGATAGCTTGTAAAAAGAGACCAAAATGAGGCTCAATTTGGCGTGAAAAATAGCTAAGGAGACTCCCCTGAACCTATGACAAATGTAGCATGAGTATCAAAAGACAATAAGTGGGTTCTAATAAAGGATACTCATGTGAGGAAAGTCCTATCCATGGAATAACAATGGCATAGACGAGGTACTAATGGTTAAAATACCATAGTCTGTGGTCAAAGTAGTAATTCTAGGATTAAGATGGATTAGGTGTGAATGCAAAAATGCATGTGAATGACCGAAATCGTATCTTATATGAGTGAAAAACAACTTTAAACGACCTTAGACTTGTCACATTGAAGAAAAAGACATGGTATTAGTTTGGTTTTTACATATATAAAAAATATGAACTATAGGTAAAAACCCAATTTTAAAATAATATTTCTATAAATAGTTCAAAATAGAAATAAAAAACTCACCATTTGACTTTTTACCCAAAATAGACAAGCTTTACCTTTGCCTTTGATTGCTCATTGTGGACAACTCAGTGGACGATTCTCGAAACCGCAACTGCTAGATAAAACTACACTCCATGCTCTTTCATTTGATCCAAGAAAATTTCAATTTTTGGCTAAAATTTGATGTTTTCCATCGTCCTCAAAGAAGGCACGCTGTGTATGTGGGTATGGTTTATCCATAGTCATGTACACACGTTCTGTACATAGGTTGCCCGAAAGCAAGTTGTGTACAATACACGACTTGTCCAAAGGACAGTCGTGTACACTACGCGAAGTTGGAAAAAGCTATGTAGGGCCAAAAAACAAGTTTTTTCTATGAAATTAATGTTTTATAAATGGCTTGTTATCATATTGAAACATGGTGCTTGAGTGGAGGGAGACGAAGCATGAAAACATGGACCAAGAAGCGCTACAGGATGCCCCCATGGTAAATGTTTTGCGGCAAAGTGGGTTGCTTAAATTCTTCTGTACCTCACCTATGCGATTCGATATCTGTCTACTAGATTTTATGATAAACTATTGGGATCATGATCTTGGTATGTTTGACCTACAAGGTGAGTTTCTAGAGATTACCTTGGAAGATGTCTACTTTATCTTTGGTTTGTCACGACAGGGAGCTCCAGTTAACTTGGAAGGTACCAGTAGAGGTGGTGACCTTATAAGTGTGCAGAACTACATAGATATATACTATGTGCCTGGTACTTAAAAGAGGGGTAGCTGCAAATATCTATTGTTCATATTCCCAGCTTGCCATTACAGGTGTTGGCGAGTACTATAGTGAAAGTTGCAGTGTCATCATCACTTCACCTTGCAACTCGAAACCAAATGATACTTGCAATGGAATGTCTACAGGGATCCCTATATGACTGGTGTTCAGGAGTAATCCCAATAATGAGGAAGCAACTCTTTGACTGTAAAAGAAGCCGACAAAAAAACTTCAGTTATTCTAGTATATTGGTGGCCTTTTTCTTTGAGAAGGTTCCTAGTTTGAGTCTTACAGTACCACTACCAGAGAAATATTCCTCTGCCAAGGAGGTGGTGGATCGGTTCAGAGTGTATATGATGACGATTTCTACTTATGGTGGGAGCGACAAGTACCGGCACTGGAACAGTTTCCATATGTTGGAATAGATTTTCGAGGTGACACTGACCTTGTCCTCCCTCCTGGAGGAGCATGGGGAGCGTCAGGTATTTTTTTTTTCAAGTTTTTTAATTTTTATTAATTTTAGTCATAAAGATATATACATATGTATAAGAGTTTTTAATCCTTCAAAATGTTAAAATGCAGATATTGGACCAATCTGCCTTGCTGGGCATCCACGTATGTATGTGCGTCTTGTGGCGGGAGAAGACCATGGTTTGATTAGGGTTCTGTTGCTGCCGCAACTGTTTCCCCCCCCCAAATTAATGTTTTAATTTCTGGGCCCCTCCTCATTACTTTTGTTTGGCTTGATCGTTGAGCTCCTTGAGCATGATTTCTTTCGTTTCTCTGAAGGTGGATGTTAGTAATTTATGTATGCCTTGTTCATTTTTGGGTTTGAGTCGTGAATGTGTGGTCGAAGAGAAGAAAATTTGTTGTTCTTCAGCGCATCCTCTGTGAAAAGAAGCAATTTTGGTTACAGCCGATCCTTAGCACTGCTCAAATACTTGAGTTTCCCTATAAGCGGGCCTCTTTTACTGCTGGATCGGGGGCTGCGAAGTTTCAACCCTTCTGCCGTTGCGGACCCTAGACTTTTCTTTCGTCCGATTTCCTAAACCGTCCGACGCCTGATGTATGTTAACTGTAAATCGCTTGTCCGTAGCTTCTGTTCGCCCGCCGTTGCGGCCGGGAAGAGATATCCAGCGTCCAATCTGAGTCTCTTCCGACGTCCGACTTAGTTTCCCATCTGTTCCGCGTGCCCTCTAGCTCTCCTCCTCCACCGTTGCGGTTGCTAAAGTCTTCTGGATTCTGAAGCTAAAACCGTTCGACGTCCGACTCATGGCACCTCCCGCCCACGTTTCGCTTGGCTGCGACTTAAACTTCACCCGACATTGTGGCTGGCTATTTCCCCAGGCTCCCGAACTCGCTTCTCTCTAACTGCCGACTTGTTTTTCCCTCCGACGACCATAGAATATTGCCAGGCCCGTATGTGGTTCACTCGGCCATTTCCTTGTGGATTGGTTAATTGATGATATTTGTCGTTTGAATCATGCTCTTAATTTGAATGCAGGCAGTTTCCAGGCGACCGATCAATATGCCACGACGAGAAGAAAGACTAACTCATTTGGTAGAGGTATGACTAAAAAGAGGCAAATGGAAGACGAAGTCCGGAGCTGTAAAGGCATGATCCTAGAAACGGATCAGTTACCAAGTTGTCATGATCACATAATGACAAAAGATCGAAATGTGAAGAGTTTGAGAAACCGAAAGACCATGCGTCTGGAAAACAAAACGCTCTTTAATTATAGTTTAAATAGAGGGACAAAACACAGAGAAAGGGCTTTTTCCCCTGGAAAATTTTGGAGATGTTTGCTTGTAAGAGGAACTACTTCGTTTTGCAAGAAAAACTGCAATTTTGTCTATCGGAGAGAGTGTAAAGTGGAATGTATCAATGCAACTCAATGAATAATGTTGAAGAGGAACTATTTCGTTTTCAGCTGGTTTCATTTACTGTAAGAGTATTTAATGTTCTGAACCTATGTTCTAGTTAAATGTTCTTCAGTATGTTTCTGGGATATTTTTTCACTGTGAGCAATAAATGTTGTTATAAAATGATCGGCTATCTGGTTATTTAAATATATGTAAGCATTCATGTACTTTGGAAGAAGTATCAACTATCTGTGTTTGTTTTTAATGTATGTGAAAATGTATTGCTCATTCGAAATGATAAATCTTGCTCCCTAGGGATAGTTTAGATAGTTAGTTTATTTCTTTTTGTATCTGGTTTGGTTGCTCGCGAGCAAAAGACAAGAGGTAAGAACCTGTGCATCACTTTGTGACCGCTCCCTACATCTTGATCGCCCCTGCATTTAGTTAGGCACTTGCATATCATTTCTTTAAGTCAAAATACAAAAACTCGGTGGGCCGGGCCGCAACCGATAAAACCTTAGTTTTGTTTCTTGACCTACGGTAGCCGGACCGCAAACCGGACGAATTCCCTATTCCAAATAGTCAACGGGCTAGTTGGGAACGTTGATTGGGGAGAATCCCTTACTGTTGCCGCCTGCGAATTTCCAGGCCTCAACAGTTTTGGCGGTAGAAGGAGGGCTGCCAGTGCATGGCTGGCCGAGGAAACCCGTTTTACCGAGATTATTCCACTGGTTACAGTTCTGAAAGTAGTGGACCACGTAATTCAATTCTGGAAGAAGAAAATAGAGAACATCTATATCCTGTTCGCAATGAAATTGTTAATGATCTGAGAAGACATACCCGTGCTTATGTAAAGAAGATTGGAGGGTTTCCTATTATCCACGAATTTCCTAGAAGAGAGTACAAGAAGAAAGATCGTCCTCTAATTGAAGATTCTGTGCTGGTTGGAGACTGGGAAGAACTTGTGGAAACTGCCATACAGGAGGTTGAATTTCCTTTGAACCAAGTAGGCCCAGACACTCCTTACAGTTCTCCTGTTCACACCCCGGTTGGTTCACGTCCTCACTCTCTTGTTAGTTCACCCCCTCACTCTCCACCTCAACTCATGGCCGGTGTTAACGCAAATCCACCGAATCCACCTAATCCACCAAATCCACCGCCAGCTTGGAAAGCTAGATCACCTCTAAATATGACCCCACCTTTGCATGACCTACCTCAAGCCTTTGAGAAGCTACTGCCCGAATTTGATCCAAATGAGAAAATCCTAGTGGATGATCACCTACAGAGTTTCTACTTGGTAATAGAAGGTCTGAGGGCTGGGGAACACGAAGATGTAGTGTGTAGACTATTCCCGCACACCCTCAAAGGAGCTGCGGCCTCATGGTATTTTGGATTGCCCGCTAACTCTATCCCAGACTGGGATACCTTCGAGAGAATGTTCAGGAGTAAGTATGCAGTCCAAAAGACTCACGCTGCCCTCATGAAGGACTGTGTGCATTAAAGAAAGAGAAAAAGGAAAAAGTGCACAGCTTCACACAAAGGTTTGCAGCATATCTTAAAAATTTCTCTGAAACAGATAAGCCTTCAGACAAAGTATTGATCGAATACTATACTTCAGCTTTGGGTCCTGATTTAGCCATGTTTGCAAAAGGTAGGGCCAAGCCTACCTTAACAGAGACCTATGAAGAGGCAGAAGTGGTGGAAGCAGAAAGAGAAAGTGTGGAGGACTATCCGAAACAATCGGGAGAGAAAGGTGCGGGAAGAAAAACCTTATTGTTCACTAAGCCTAAAGAAGAAAACACACCAGACTATGAAAGCATGGCTAAAATGATGCAAAAGTTGTCCAATAAGATCATAGACTTAGAAAAGGAAAAAGAAGCACAAAAGTTCTTCAGGCCATATTATAAGAAAAGGGAGGATGGCAATCAGCCCCAACCTCCTCCTCAAAAAACTGCATCCATGAATCTGACTGAGATAGGGATGGAAAATTTCTGTACTTTCCATCAACAACCTCATTCTGAAAAGAACTGTCCACAATGGATAAATTCGACGACAATAGTCATGAATCAGATGTTGGATTCGAGATTAACGGAAGAGGATGAGGATGAAAAGAAAGAAAGTGTTGCTTCTGTTTCTACAAAAGAACAGGAAGAAGAGACCATGGCATTATGGAATTCTGTCTCCTTATTAGATGCAGAAGAGGAAAATACTCAAGGACACAGGGACATCAGGGAAGCTAATGTAACAACTAGAAGCAATGGTGTGGTTAGTGATGACAGTCTTCTGCTCCCAAATATCCGAAGGTTACAAAGAAATATCAAAAAGAAGTTTCAAGATAAATCCTTGGCTGATCAGATTCCAGAATTTACCATTACCAGCCAGGATCCTAAACAAAACAGAACACTGCCTAAGCCAAATGAAGAGAAGGTGAGCGCTGATAAATCTATGTCCATTAAAACACAAATTGAATATGACATTGTTGAATATTTAAAGAAGATAAAGGCAAATGTCCCGTTGTTCAAAATGTGCAAAGTACCCCAGCAGAAAGAAAAGTTGTTGAAGGCACTTGAAATGTCAGAAGAAAAGTTGTCCGCTGATAATCAGCCCCGAGATGAAGAATAAATTGGAGAGGCTAGCACTGGAGGTATGTCTAAAACTAAACATCCACCTTTCCTCCTAACTTTCGAAATCTTTAATCATAACGTGCACAATTGTCTAGTAGACTCAGGAGCGTAAATTAATGTCATGCCCATATCAGTATGTAAGAAAATAAACGGACAGCCTAAGCCATCCACGTGGAGGGTAGTGCAATTGGATAGGATAGACGTCAAGGTGATCGGTGAGATGGAAGACGTCCTAATCCACCTAGCATCTGATAACAGAGTATGCCAAGTTATTAACATCGTGGTGGCTGATATACTAGACGCTTACGGCCTGGTTCTGAGCAGAAATTGGTCAGCTAAGTTGAATGGATATTTCACCTCAGATTGGTCACATCTTTGGCTACCATACAAAGGGAGTCCCAATCAGATTAAGGTTCTGGGAGAACCTCAAATGAAGCACAATGTTACTCAATTGGATGAGAAGAACATACCAGTCGAATCTGTGTTGGGAAACTACTTTCTCGAGATGCATTTAATATTATTTCAATCCCAAGAATAAAAAATGCAGCTGCTGATCTTCTAGCTACATCAGCCGCCAGATTGGTTCCCACTAATAACAAATGCTCTATTGAATTACTTTTCAGGCCATCAGTTCCTGACATGATCACCAACTTGCGAGTATTTGACGATGATCAGCAAATAATTGAATGCTTGACAAACGAGGAGGTTTTTAAAGGAGCCATTATCGACGATGAGGAACATCAGGCTAAAATGAAATATGAAAATTTCATTCCCAAAGGGGTCAGGACGTTCGAGAAGATGTTTGACTTGAGCGAGAAATTTAGAAGACCCGCTAGTGTGAAGACGCACAGCTCAACTCTACAGTTCGAGCTAATAAATTTAGGGACTGAAACAGAGCCTAAGTTCGTGAACCTCGGCAAGTGCTGTTCACCAGCAGAAAGAGACAAGTTCCTCAGTTTGTTTAAGCAGTACAAAGATGTCTTTGCATGGATGTATGCAGATTTAAAAACCTATGACACTAATATCATCAAACATATCATTCCTATTAAAGCAGGCGTCAAGCCATATCAGCAGCTGCTGAGGAAGATGCACCCAAAGCTGGAACCACTAATCCAGAGCGAAGTGAAGAAATTGTTAGATGCTTGGATTATTTTTAAAGTACGGCATTCAGAATGGGTGTCAAATTTGGTGCCGGTCAGAAAAAAGTCGGGAGAAATCAGACTGTGCGTGGACTTCAGAAACTTAAACCGCGCATCAGACAAAGACAATTATCCGGTGCCTCCCATGGAGCAACTTCTACAGATGGTTTCTGGTTCTGAATTGTTCTCATTGTTAAACGGATTCTCTAGCTACAACCAAGTGTTAGTGGCTGAGGAAGATAGATTGAAAACAACATTCAGAACTAAATGGGGAACTTTCGCATATAGAAGAATGCCTTTTGGCCTAATTAATGCTGGCGCAACATTTCAGAGAGCTATGGAAATATCTTTCCGAGGACTGATTGGACAAAGTGTGGTGGTCTACCTTGATGACATAACAATATTTTCAAAGAAAAGAGGGGAGCACACGTTCCACCTAAAGCAAATTTTTGAGCGCTGTTGGAAGTATGGCATTTCCCTAAATACTAAGAAGTGCGTATTCGCGGTCACAGAAGGCAAGTTACTGGGGCATATAGTGTCAAAAAGAGGTATATCTATAGACCCAGAAAGAATCAAAGCCATTGAACAAATTCCCATTCCCCATAATAAAAAAGGAATGCAATCCTTCATGGGAACAATAAACTTCATACGTAGATTTGTGCCTGATTTTGCCCAGACTGTTAAACCATTACAGCAGATGGTCAAGCAAAATGCACAGTTTAAGTGGACTGAAACTGAAAAGAATGCTTTCAGTAAAATCAAGACTGTTGTTGCACATGTGCCCTTTCTTAAAATTCCAGACTTTGACAAGGACTTTATTATGTATACATTTGCGTCCGATGATTCATTAGCAGCTGTACTCACGCAAAAGGAAGAAGGGGGTGATGAATTCCCAATCTCTTTTATGAGCACTGGGCTACAAGGAGCTGAATTAAACTACCCAGCCATTGATAAGCAGGCATATGTAGTATTTAAGGCAGTAAAGCAATTCAAGCCTTATAAACTAAAAAATCGTACCAAGGTAATAGTCCCTTACCCAACTGTAAGATCCCTTCTCATTCAAAAAGAATTAGGAGAAAGAAGGGGCAACTGGGTAACAACGCTTCAAGAATACGATCTTGAATTCAAACCATCTACTATAGTAAAAGGTCAGGGGTTATGCAAACTGATGACTGGGAAGACAAAAAATGAAGAACAAGCATGGGAAGATGAAGCTGATTTGCATGTAACGGATGTTTTCCCTTTATTCACAGCTTTTGAGTCATGGTATAGAGATCTTGTGCATTACTTGCAGTCAAGGGTGTTACCGGAACATTGGAGTTCCAAACAAAGAAGAGCTCTACGTCTGAAATCAGCTTCCTATCAAATCGTAGAAGGCGTATTGTTCAGAAAAAACTATGATGGAGTCCTCCTGAGATGTTTGGAGAAAGAAGATGCTAAGAAAGTAATGTCTGAATTGCACGATGGCCCGGCTGGGGGACATTATTCAGGGGACACTACAGCCCACAAGGTTCTCAGAACCGGTTACTACTGGCCAACACTTTTCAGGGATGCACATGCACACGTCAGAAAATGTGATACTTGCCAAAGATGTGGTGGAAGACAACCTAGAGCAGTAGCACCTCTAAAGCCGGTAATTATCACAGAGCCTTTTGAACAGTGGGGAATAGACGTCATTGGAGAAATAAAGCCAAATTCTTCCCTACTACACAAGTATATTCTTACTGCAACTGATTATTTCACTCGCTGGGTCAAGGCTATCCCATTACGCAAGATAAACGAAGATGAAGTCATTAGCTTCTTACAAGATCATATCATGACCAGGTTTGGAGTTCCAGTTTCGTTAGTTTTTGATAATGCTAAATACTTTTCATCCATAAAATTGACTGCATTTGCTCATGAGAAAGGGATAAAATTACATTACTCTGCTAACTACTATCCGCAAGGGAATGGCCTAGCTGAATCCTCCAATAAGAACCTCATTAAATCCTGAAGAAGACTGTCATAGAAAACCAGCAAAGTTGGCACTCAGCCTTGCCAAACGCCCTGTGGGCTGATAGAGTTACCCCCAAGTCTGCAGTAGGAGTGTCACCCTATACCCTCTTGTATGGAAAGGAAGCCATCCTGCCTCCCAATATTCTGCTACCGTATTCCATACTAACTCAAGAGTCTAGGGGGTCAGACGATGAGGTTCTGCAAATAAGAATATATAATCTCCTAAAAGAAGAAGAAGCCAGATCCAAGGCTAGAGAACGTTTCAAACAACAGCAGGAGGTAATCAAAAGGTGGTTTGACAAGCATAAAGCTGGGAAAAAGGACTTTGAAGTAGGAGACTTAGTTCTCAAGTGGGACCACCCCCATGATGAAAAGGGAAAGCATACCAAATTCCAGTAGTTATGGGTAGGCCCCTTTCAGATTGTAGCCAAACTTGGCCCTGCCACTTATAAGCTGCAAGATTTACAGGGATAGGAGGAGAACTTGCCAGTTAATGGTTTGGTTCTCAAGCCCTACTTTTCTTAGTTTTCTTTGATTTGTTCTGCCTTGTACATAAATAAGCTGTGTGGTTGTTTTCAAGTCATGCTTTCATTTGATTTAATTGTAGGTGTTGATTTTCAATAAGGGAACGAACTTGCGTTTGTCTGGAGGATATTAAGGTATTTTGGGAATAGAAAATATGTTGAGTATCAGCTTGTGTATTGCTTGAATAATTCTTCCATCCTAGCAGTTTTCTTGAATAAAATGTTGTGTGCATTGAAGTCCAGCTTAACCCCTGTGAATTAAACCGGATTCAAAGAGTCTGGAGTACTATGTCGGGGCTCCATCCACGTCACATTCGAAATGTCCTAAGGAGCGACAGTAAAGGACCCATGAGAGGAAGCGAGGTGAACAGCGTATTAAATATAAATGATCCCATGCCAAGAGGCAAATGCCAAAAGGCAGATAAGGAGTCAAACTTCTATAAAAGCATCATAAATCAAAGCAAGTGCTAAAGCATAAATACTAAATTGCCAAAAGATCCTCTCCGTCCGTGAGCTGAGACTTAAAGTACACCACTCACACAAAAGGGCACTATGGGATAGAGGATCCTGAATTAAAATTCAGTAAGAAAGGCGTACAGAAGGACTCAGATGAAAGGACAAAAGTCCAAAGGCACAAAGTGTTAAAATGGCATGGGAACGAGGAACAAACGAATATTGTTGTTTACTATACGCTGCAATCCTGTGGTGTCCACACTATTAGCTACCTGAAAACAGAGGCAATAATGAAAATCATACTCTGGCCTCAACATAGTGGTCTGGAATTGAAGGTTTCGGTTTCCCCTCTCCCCAAATGGGACTAGCATCAATGATTAAGATACACACTTCGGTCATGAGAGAAATCCGAACAGTTGGAAAATTTATTTTAATGCATTTTGGTCAGGAAACAGTCTGCTACTCAAAGAAAAGTCACCCAGAGGTCTAGGTTCACCAGGTAATCGCCAGTTGTTGCTGCCGCAACTGTTTCCCCCCCCCCAAATTAATGTTTTAATTTCTGGGCCCCTCCTCATTACTTTTGTTTGGCTTGATCGTTGAGCTCCTTGAGCGTGATTTCTTCCATTTCTCTGAAGGTGGATGTCAGTAATTTATGTATGCCTTGTTCATTTTTGGGTTTGAGTTGTGAATGTGTGGTCGAAAAGAAGAAAATTTGTTGTTCTTCAACGCATCCTCTGTGAAAAGAAGCGATTTTGGTTACAGCCGATCCTTAGCACTGCTCAAATACTTGAGTTTCCCTATAAGCAGGCCTCTTTTGCTGTTGGATCGGGGGCTGCGAAGTTTTAACCCTTCTGCCGTTGCAGCCCCTAGACTTTTCTTTCATCCGATTTCCTAAACTGTCTGACGCCCGATGTATGTTAACTGTAAATCGCTTGTTCGTAGCTTCTGTTCGCCCACCGTTGCGGCCGGGAAGAGATATTCAGCGTCCGATCTGAGTCTCTTCCGACGTCCAACTTAGTTTCCCATCCGTTCCGCATGCCCTCTAGCTCTCCTCCTCCACCGTTGCGGCTGCTAAAGTCTTCTGGCTTCCGAAGCTAAAACCGTCTGACGTCCGACTCATGGCACCTCCCGCCCACGTTTCGCTTGGCTGCGACTTAAACTTCACTCGACATTGCGGCTGGCTGTTTCCCCAGGCTCCCGAACTCGCTTCTCTCTAACTGCCGAATTGTTTTTCCCTCCGGCGACCATAGAAAATTTCCAGGCCTGTATGTGGTTCACTCGGCCATTTCCTTGTGGATTGGTTAATTGATGATATTTGTCGTTTGAATCATGCTCTTAATTTGAATGCAGGCAGTTTCCAGGCGACCGATCAATATGCCACGACGAGAAGAAAGACTAACTCATTTGGTAGAGGTATGACTGAAAAGAGGCAAATGGAAGACGAATTCCGGAGCTGTAAAGGCGTGATCCCAGAAATGGATCAGTTACCAAGTTGTCATGATCACATAATGACAAAAGATCAGAATGTGAAGAGTTTGAGAAACCGAAAGACCATGCGTCTGGAAAACAAAACGCTCTGTAATTATAGTTTAAATAGAGGGACGAGGCACAGAGAAAGGGCTTTTTCCCATGGAAAATTTTGGAGATGTTTGCTTGTAAGAGGAACTACTTCGTTTTGCAAGAAAAACTACAATTTTGTCTATCGGAGAGAGTGTAAAGTGGAATGTATCAATGCAACTCAATGAATAATGTTGAAGAGGAACTATTTCGTTTTCAGCTGGTTTCATTTACTGTAAGAGTATTTAATGTTATGAACCTATGTTCTGGTTAAATGTTCTTCAGTATGTTTCTGGGATATTTTTTCACTGTGAGCAATAAATGTTGTTATAAAATGATCGGCTATCTGGTTATTTAAATATATGTAAGAGTTCATGTACTTTGGAAGAAGTATCGACTATCTGTGTTTCTTTTTAATGTATGTGAAAATGTATTGCTCATTCGAAATGATAAATCTTGCTCCCTAGGGATAGTTTAGATAGTTAGTTTATTTCTTTTTGTATCTGGTTTGGTTGCTCACGAGCAAAAGACAAGAGGTAAGAACCTGCGCATCACTTTGTGATCGCTCCCTGCATCTTGATCGCCCCTGCATTTAGTTAGGAACTTGCATATCATTTCTTTAAGTCAAAATACAAAAAATTGGTGGGCCGGGCCGCAACCTGTAAAACCTTAGTTTTGTTTCTTGACCTACGGTAGCCGGACTGCAAACCGGAAGGATTCCCTATTCCAAAAAGTCAACGGGCTAGTTGGGAACGTTGATTGGGGAGAATCCCTTACTGTTGCCGCCTACAAATTTCCAGGCCTCAACAGGTTCTTGAGGGAAAGCTGGCCAGGCTTACCAAAAAAGTACCTACTTTATGTATTGAGCATATCCCTGCCGCTATGTAGGAGCTAGTGGTTGGCATACCACCTATCTGGATATGCATTATGAGGTGGGTAGCTAGAGCAGTACTTGTGTACATTTACGTCGTTGAGGCTACTACAGCTAAGGAAGCTGAAGAAGCTCGAGAGTAGGGTGATCAAGATGATCAGGGGGACCAGGGTTGTCCAGGTGACCAGGGTGGACATGATGCCCAAGGTGGTCAAGCTTAGACCTAGGAGCATTTTATGGACTTTGATCCATTTTTTGTATATTTTTTGTATATTATACATTTATGACTGGATCTGAGGATCAAAAAATCGACCTATCTATATGGATAGATATTCACACACACACACACACACAAACACACATATATATATATATATATTGTCATTTTTATTTACATGTGTTTTGTAATGTATCTATTGTATATTTTATGCAAAATGTGTTAAGTGCCAATCCAAGATATAATTAGCATACGCATCAGTTAATGAATTTTGATTTCTTGGAATATTATTGCATGTAATAAACTCAAAACTTGTTTCCAATAACCTAACTTGCATAAACTGATGTAGTAAAATAGGGTTCCACACCTAATAAGCTCGATTGAGCTGGGAAACCACCGGTTGAGAGTCAAGTCGGACTTCCAGCTGAGTGATACAACATGACAAAGCATCCCATAAAAGCTCAATGATAGACCTGTATTCGGCCACATTATTGGTAGCAGGACCTAGGCAAGCACCTCCAGAGGCAACTAGCTTTCCTGAGGGCGAGTAGATGACCCATGCGGTGAAAGCCAAGTTACAAGTGTGGCGACTAGCGCCATCTGCAAAACCTATGAACCACTTGGAAGACATCTGTAACAACCAATAGATGGTATAAAAACACAAACCAATGAACTATTGTACATAAAATACATACAATAAAAATACAAGAAAAAACACTAATCCTAAGCATAGTACTTTTTCAAGTAGAGCCCATTTCTAGGCTCAGGCATATTATTCTCCTCCAAATTTGTTAATTCATACGCACCTTTCTTCAACACTTTTGACACAACATAAGGTCCTAACCACATAGACCTGAATTTCCCTACCCCCAGGGGTTCTTTGTTCTGATCCCAGAGCAAGACAAGCTCCCCTTTAGAAAAAATACGAGATTTGACCGATTTATCGTATTGGTTTTTTACCCTATTTTTATGAGCTTCGTTTGCTGTTAGTGCATCTCTATGATGCTCATATAGATGTTCTAAATGTAATAAACGTTCTTCCAGCTCAGTCGTATCAGGTAACACATGAATAACAATCTTTAAAAACGGAATTTCACATTCAACTGGGGTGACTGCTTCCACTCTGTGAACGAGTTGGAAAGGAGAGAACCTTGTAGCAGTTTTCACATTGGTCCGATATTCCCAAAGTGCAGGATACCACATGATGTGCCAATTGGAATGGGTTGCATTAATAGTGCGCTTGAGAATGGTCTTCAAGGTTTTATTTATAGCCTTGACTTGATCGTTTGCTTGAGGATAGAAAGAAGATGAATGTTATTGTCTAAACCCTAGCATAGTGGTCAATTCAGTCATCATACTATTTTGGAAGTGACTGCCATGGTTAGTGACAATCTCTTTAGGGATACCGAATTGTGCGATAATTTGGTTGAAAACCAAAAATGCTACAGTTTCCCCGCCATCTTTATAGGTGGGCATTGCCTCTGCCCACTTTGTGAAATAATCTACAGTGACAATGATATGTTTGTGCCCCCTAGCCGAGAATGGGTTGCACGTCAAATAATCTATCCCCCACTTCATGAAGGGTCCCACTGAGATGGCAGGAAATAACATAGAAGGATGCGACCACATCTTTCTGGTGTAAAGCTGACAAGGATGACAACGCTTCACGGCTTCCACACAATCTTTAAAGATCATGGGCTAGAAATAACTGGCACGTAAGATCTTCTTGGCAGTCGCTAACCCAGATAAATGACCCCCACATGCTCCACTATGGGCATCATTTAGGACAGTCTCTGCTTCTTTGTGGGTAAGACATCGATGCAAAACGGAATCTACCCCCCTATGATATAAAGTATCTCCAATAATGAGGTTGTTTTTGGCATGTACGCGTAGTTTGTGTCATTCTTCCCACGAGAAGGCTGCAGGGTACTTCAAAGTCTAGAGATAAAAAAGTATATCTCCATAATAGGGGTCAAAGGTGGAAATCAAAAAGATATGCTCATTTGGGAATGAGTCTTCTTCAATGGCTACATCTTCCTCTAGCGAAAATTCTGCAATTAGCTCAACAAAAACTAAGGATTTCTTGGATTTGGCGGATTAAAAATCTAAGTCAAACTCCTGAATAATGACTATCCATTTATTGAATTTTCCTCCAACTATTCGTCAGGACAAAACATATTGGAAAGGATTAAAATCTACCACTACTGTCATGGTCCTCAGTAAGATGTAGTGACACAACCTCTGAACAGCATACACAGCTGCCAAGGACAACTTATGGACATAGGAATACTTAGGTTCAGGGCTAGCTAAAGCATGACTGAGATAGTAGAGGACATGCTCTTGGAGCTTATCGGCCTCCTAGACTAGTACTACCCCTATGGTTGACTCAGATGCAACCAGATACAATATAAAATCACGAGAGTAATCTGGCGGGAGCAATAATGGTGCTGACGACAAAGATTTCTTTAATGCCTCGAATGCAAGTTGTGCGATTTCATCCCATACAAATGGTGTGTCCTATTTCGAAAGGCGCATGAAACCTTTAGTAATATTGGCATAATTTACAATAAAACGTCGAAGGAAGTTGGACTTCCCTTCCAGACTTTCAAGCTGCCTGATAGAACAAGGAGGAGGCATATTTACGATGGCCTCAACTTTCAAAGGATCCACCTAAATGCCTTTGTTGGAAACAACAAATCCGAGCAGTCTCCCTGACTCGACATAGAAAACGAACTTGTGTGGATTCAAGCGAATTTTGTAGTATCTGCATCGTTCAAAAATCAAACGCAAGTGATCTGGGTGATCGATCCTCTTACGAGAATGTGCTGGCAGATCATCAAGGTAGTGTTTGACAATGGATTTAATGTTGTGAAATACAAAATTCATTACCCACTGAAAGGTTGCCCCTACATTTTTAAATCCAAAGGGAATTTTCTTGTACACGAAGCTACCCCAAGGACAGATAAAATTTGTTTTAGGTTGGTCTTTTTGTTTAATTTGGATTTTATTATACCTGGAGAAACCCTCCATAAATGAAAAGACTTCACTTCCCGCATAGGCATCAATAATTTGATCTATGAATGGCATGGGGTAGTTGTCCTTGGGACAGGCTTTATTTAGATCCCAAAAGTCAGTACAAACATGTATAGTCCCTTTTTTTTTGTCAACAGAAACAAGGTTGGGTACCCATTCTGTCCAAACTATCGGGCAAATGAAACCAGCATTCAACAGTTTTTCAACTTCAGCCTTAACTGCTACTACTTTATGCGGATTGCCAGGTCTCAAATTTTGTCGAACAAGTCTAGCATCAAGGTAAGTTCAAATTTCATGCTCAACTATTGATGGATCTATGCTTGGAATCTCCTCATATGACTAGGAAAATATGTCGTGTAATTCCTTAAACAAGTTTTTATAGATCACAATCACCTCCGGAGAGCAGTTTGCGTCGATGTGTACATTTTCCACAACGTTTGGGTTTGCAGAGATGTTGATAGGAATCGTATCAGAAATGTTTGCCATATTCCCCTCAGCAATTATTCCTTCCCTTGGTAAAGGATTAATAGGTGTATCAACATCACCTTCCAGTCTCATATGGAACTCCTAGTTCTTAATCCTGCTTAACTCTGGAAGAAAATAGGATCTATGGTGAAGATCCTCATAGATCTTATTTCATCCGCACATGGCTTCCAGAATGGCTTCATCTGAAGGCAAAGCCATATCTAAGCAGTCTCTCGAATGCAAAGAATTCACTGCCCAAGTGGGCAGATAGGTTTCTTTCGATTCCTCTGAGACTGTGAGAGGGACCAGAATGGGATCAACAGTGGTATGAACGATAGCTTGATAAGCTACTTACATTGCCGATAAGGGCACTTCAGGTTCATGGTGGGAAGGAAGAACCCAATTATCTGTTCTATCTACAACTATTACTATAGACTTCCCTACACTAGTAGAACCTAGATAATTAATCGGAGCTAGAATATCGAATGTGCCCATCAATGATGTTTACATTCTAGCCCCTAAGCTCTCTAAAGTAGGTTTAACTTGATAAACCAATGGTACAGTGGACTCTTTAGTTTCCATGCAGCCTTTTCGAGTAAAACTGAGTTGGTCTACAGTAACCAACTTCCCTTCATGTGGAAACACAACTACCCAAAATATGGCCGATGCAATAGCTGACATGGTGTAAGTCCAACTTCTCCCCAAGAGAAATTTATAATCCAAATGTGCATCAACCACCTCTACCTCAACAGAAACTGCTTTCCCTTCCAACTTAATTTTGAAATCTGGTAGGATACCATGCGGACGAAATGATATTCCGTCGAAAGCAGTAAGTAGGGTGTTTAATGGAACCAGCTCTGGAGATCCAAGAGCTTTCCAACAAGATAGGGACATGACACATGTAGAAGCACCCTTGTCGACAACTTCCCTTCCAATCATTTTTTCGCCATGGATGACATTTATCAATAAGGCTACATGATATGGTAGGCTAATTTTGACATCAGACAAATTAAAATTCGTCATGAGGCTCTGTTGGAGCAGGGTCCCGCAGCTACAGAAGAAGCTGCTAGTTTTGGCGGAATGATAAGCTTTGGCGAAAAGAAGTTAAGGCAGAGCTACGACACCGTAGCACGTTTCCAGCTGGAGAGCAGAGCCAAAAACCATGAATTTTTGAGATGCGGAAGTCAAAGAAAGGCAACGGTACCTGAGCGGACGAGAAGGGAGAGCTCACCCACTGCATTGAAGGCAGCGGCGGAAGATAGGAGGGCTCAGCGACCCTCATAAAGAAGAAGGAGCAACGAGGCTCAAGCATTGAAGGAGAAGGATAGAAAATAGAGAAGCGGTGCATAGTACCCATGGTCAGTGCCGGGAAGCATGGAAGACTGCAGAGAGCTGTGGTGTGATGGGAAGCGGCTACCTCAAGGATAGAGAGGACCGACTATCACTATTTAGGGTTTGGGTTACTGTTGGGATAGGCCCACAGTGTTGTAATGGCATGACCTTCGGGCTGCCTATATAAGAATATATTTTGTATTGTAAAGGGTTAGCTAGTTGGTTAGCTAGTCAGCCAGTTAGCCAGTTGGTTAGATAGAGAGACAGTTGTGATTGAAGTAGGAAATAAGGATAAGTAGACTATTGTAAAAGCCGAGCTCTAGTTCTGGTTCTAGCTGCACAATTCCTGTTTGAAAACATCATCAGCAGGTTTGGATGCCCAGTAATTTTGATGAGTGACCAAGGTACACATTTCTTGAACAGTACTATCGAGGCATTAACAGAAGAATTCCAGATCCAACACCATAAGAGCACTCCCTACCACCCGTAGGATAATGGTACAGTGGAGGCCTTCAATAAGATTTTAGAAAATGCTCTTACTAAGATCTGCAATAGCCAAAGGAATGATTGGGACCTCAGAGTTAACGCTGTCTTATGGGCGTATAGGACCACATGTAAGAAACTTACGGGACACACACCTTTCAGCTTAGTATATGGACAGGAGGTTGTTATTCCTATGGAGTACATTCTTCCCAGTTTAAGAATCGCTCAGATTACTGGGATGACTGATACAGACACAGTCGAAGCAAGGCTAGCACAGCTGCTTGCCTTAGAAGAAGACCGGTTCATCGCTGGATTCCATTAGAAAGTGCAGAAGGCCCGAGAAAAAGCTTGGCATGACAGACACATTAAGAATAAGACTTTCCAGACTGGAGACCTGGTGCTCCTCTATGACAGCAAATTCATCAAGTTCCCAGGGAAGTTTAGGACACATTGGCTAGGGCCATATCAGATACAGCAAGTCACAGAGGGAGGTGCCGTTCAGCTCCGCCAGCTGAATGGGGAGCTTTTTCCCACTTGGATCAATGGAAGTAGGCTTAAACTCTATAGTGATAGCCACCTCGCTTCTCAGCCCTAGCTTAAACCATCCGCAACGGTGCAGATGTCCAGTGTAGTTGAAAGGAGGCATCGCACCGGGAATGAGTCTACACCGGTAGAAATTTTCTAAGAATGAGGAAAAAAAAAATTAACACTATTTGTTTGTGCAGGTGATGCGGAGTTTCATCGCAACAGTGCGATGTTCCCCCCTGCCACGTACTCAGTTGCAACCGACAGTGAGCTATTCAAGTCACTATCTGACAGGTAGTTAATGAAGAAATGACCGATATCCCCTACCGTAGATTTGGCAGCAGTATAATAAATTTTTCCAGATTTGGTAAATCTCTGACGAAAATGGCGCCTGTACACACACGGCTTGAGGAAAATTCTATCAAGATTTTAGCATTAATTAAGGATCGGATGGCGGGTCTGGTCCTATCCGGGCAATTAATATGACCGGCACACCCAGTCTAGATGACCGTTATGTCCGGGATTGTCGTATTTGACATAAAAGCAGAAAGTATTCAATTGGGATGGTTACACTTGCAGAAAAACCGAGAGCTGGAGAATAAGTGTTAAGCATTCCCTGTGTCGAGCTCAGTTATTACAGAGTGCTGTGATTTTCAGAACTTGCAGCCATTGCACGTCCGCCATTTTACGCTGAGTGGGTCCTGTCTGAGGACGAGCCTCTAGAAAAAATTTTGAGAAGATTTCAGCGTCACGACCTTGCAGGAGCTATGGCGTCGCCATCTACAGCTAACCCACCGAGCTCGTCCCGAACCAGAGAACCACCAAAGACGAGAAGCCATTCCCAGCTCATGGAGGAATCCGGTTCTGAGAAGGAAGATGAAGTCCGTAGTTCAATGGACTACCTCATACCACGAGTTGAAGGTGCTCCAGACATAAAACTTTCCAAGAGCGGTAAGCTTCCTATGCCCATACCGCCAATAGACTCTCGAGTAAAGGAAAATGGCGATTTAGTAGGATATGCTGCTATTGTCAAATTTATTGATTACAACCTGGTGGACGATAAGACATACCCTCACTTCAAGCCAGATTCATATCTTGTGCTTGAGAAGAACCCAAGGACAGGTAGAGAAGAATTCGTCCCCCTGCCGCATGTCCAGATTCTTGAGCGGTCAGGTCTGCTCAATGTGTTGAGACTACCCCATTTTGGACGTAGCACAGAGGTTAATGCTGTGGTGCGTGTCCTCCTCTCGTGTGTACATGGAGGCTATCTCTGGCTAGGTCACAAAATCGACCTCAATGTCGATTTGATACACCGTGTTACTGGCCTGTCTAAGACTGGTAAAGCTCCCGAAATACAGATAACAGGAAAGACCAAGGACTCCAAACTGCCACCAGCACTAGTTAAAAAGTATCAGCTACAACGAGGAGGCAGGGCTTATGATATCACGAGTTTACAGAATGAGACACTCAGATTTACAGCCATTCTACTTGCAGGTAGACTGCTTACCAAGGTCCGACCAAAGGAAGTTACAGGATCGGTGATCAATCTGGCCATACAAGTTACCGAAGGAGAGCAGTTCAATTGGTCGTTATTTTTATTAAACATGTTTCAGGAATATTGTTTGGCAGCCCAAGATCAAGCCAACCACCCTTTCCACTTCTCGTGGCTGCTCATACCGTGTGCATTCGTCGCATGGAAGGAACCGCCCAACAACCAGTTTCCACAGGTCCCAGGAGGAACGCCCAGGGGTGTGCGCTATGCCAGTTTATGGGACACCAGCAGTCAAGCAAGGAAACAGGTTAACGCAATAGTATTTTATGAATATTATTTGATGTTGCAGAACCTTATCCAGCAATCACCAAGGATCAGTACAGAGACTGTGGACGCATATGATAACCGGCTTAATTTTCTGGCGGACAGCCATAGAATCTACCTAAGGCCTAAAAGGACTAAAAGGGATGACTGGGCTCCCGGCTGGTTTAGAATGACAATGCAGGACGTCGAGAATGTCATCAAAGGTTTTGATGACCAATGGCGACATGAATACGAAGATACCACGCCACTTCCAATGGAGACCGACCAGACAGACCCACCAGAAAAGGGCAAACAAAAATTGGACACCCAGGCACAAGGTACAACAGAAGTGCCACCGCCACGCGACAAGAAAAGAGACCTACCAGAAGATTCAGCAGAGACACCTATAACAAAGAATGGAAGCCAAGGGACCACAGAGACACAGTAGAGAAAGAAGCAGAAAACCTCAAAGCCAACCCTGAACACAGCATTGACAGACGATGACTATGAACTCATCGCAACAAGGACGTGTGATACATTGAAGGACTCGCTTGACGCGGTGAAGGAGGCATAGGAAAAGATGTAGAGCACAGTAGAAAGACAGCTTCTTGACTTAAAAAATTTCACAAAGAAGACTGCCATGCTATGCACTCCACCAGTAACGACGACCGTCGGAGAAACTTCACAACAGTCATTATCCCGTGAAGAGAGCTTAGCAACGGATCGCCTCAACACCGTGTTGATTCCACTAGGGAGTATCCAATTCCCTGCGACAATGAAGGACCCACCAGTTCAATTGGGCAATCCATTGAGGTTAACCTTGCGTAATTCCACATTGACCAATTATACATGATTCAACAGCAGCTAACCGCAAAGCTCAAGGGAAGAGAGCTCGCGACTTTCAAGCAGAACATGCAGCTGAGGAAGCAGAATGCAGCACTCACTACCAACTATCAGAAAATGGTAGACGAGTTAAAAACATGTCAGGACAGGGATCAGGAACTCTCTCAGGAACTACAGAGTATTGCCTTGGAGTTACCCAAATGCAACATTGAGTTCGCATTGCCTACCCCCCAAAAGCTAAGGCGAGTAGCAGATAGAGCAAAGGCTCTGGAAGAGACTGTGGTTAGAATGGATGAAGAGGTGGCCAGGTTGAAGTTAGAACACGAAGCACAGATCGCTGAGCTTGAAGCTCGTCTATGAGACACCACTGAGGTAGAACAGAAAGAGCGCGTCGAAGCCTTTCGACTCACTTCTGCGTAGGTGAAATATCGCATTGAAGAAGCAGTGTCGATACTCAAGGAAGAAACAGACACATGGGCCGAGTTATATGAGTTGCCGGAGAGGGCAGCAATCCAACAGAATATTCAGCAGGTAGAGGCTACTGCGACGGCCATGAAAGAAGAAATTAAGAGCTTAGTCGCTCTACAGAAGATGAGGAAAACAAAGGAGATGAACCAACTGCAGCAGGAAGCGCAGCGGCTAAGAACACAGGAGGTCCACATTAGCGACCTGCTTCAACCCTACCAGGAGCAGATCACTGAGCTGGTCGACACAACCGAGCAGAAAATGAAGGAATTCACCACTGTAAGAGAAGAAATCAATCAGACAGATGACTCCAAAGTTGACCAAGCCCTGATTGACTCGGCAAGAGAATGTGTCGAGGTAATGAAGAACGAAGTCGAAGGACTTCGGCAGAAGTTGCAGAGGACTTCGCAGGAGGCGAAGGAGAAGCTACAGCAGGAGAAGTTACAGCAGGAGAAGCCCGTTCCAGGTGGCTCAAGGATGAGCCACAAGTAAGTGTTAGGGGAATTTTGGAGCAGGGTCCCGCAGCTACAGAAGAAGCTTCTAGTTTTGGTGGAATGATAAGCTTTGGCAGAAAGAAGTTAAGGTAGAGCTATGACGCCGTAGCACGTTTCCAGCTGGAGAGCAGAGCCGAAAACCGTGACTTTTTGAGATGCAGAAGTCAACGAAAGGAAACGGTACCTGAGCAGCCAAGAAGGGAGAGCTCACCCACTGCATTGAAGGCAGCGGCAGAAGACAGGAGGGCTCAGCGACCCTCATAAAGAAGAAGGAGCAACGAGGCTCAAGCATTGAAGGCGAAGGACAGAAAACAGAGAAGCAGTGCATAGTACCCATGGTCAGTGCCGGGAATCATGGAAGAATGCAGAGAGCTGTGGTGTGACGGGAAGCGGCTACCTCAAGGACAGAGAGGACCGACTGTCACTATTTAGGGTTTGGGTTATTGTTGGGACAGGCCCACAGTGTTGTAATGGCACGACCTTCGGGCTGCCTATATAAGAATATATTTTGTATTGTAAAGGGTTAGCTAGTTGGTTAGCTAGTCAGCCAGTTAGCCAGTTGGTTAGATAGAGAGACAGTTGTGATTGAAGTAGGAAATAAGGATAAGTAGACTGTTGTAAAAGCCGAGCTCTGGTTCTGGTTCTAGCGGTAGCAATCTTACTAAAACCAGTAGCCGGCTTGTAGAACATGCTTGTAATGATCCGCAGGGATCAACTGAAAGGGAAGAGTATATTGTAAGAGAGCAATATAGAGAGAAGAGAGATCTAAGAGAGAAGATCTTGAGCTGCATATACGGTGCAGCAGAACTGTGTTTTACCTTCCCCTTGAGCTATAATAGAAAACACAGTTCTGTAGATGTAACTTCCATCCTGGAGGTGAATCACGTTAAAATATGTGTTATGCGACTGATTTATGTTATGTTTACTTATGCATTGCGCAGTTATTTTATGGACTTCGTTGTAGTTTAATGGATGAATGTATTAGTCATTTCACCACAGCACAGAAGGATAATCATAAGTTAAAAGCCTTTGGCATGTTGTATGTGTTTCATTTATGTTTGCGTAAACAGCTACTGGTTGCAGTATTGTAAAGCTTTGTATGTTAAGTCTTGCACGTCGACACGAGCAACGCTAAGTGCGCTTAACCGCAGAGGTAGGATATCACAGAGAGGTGATATCGCATCGACAGAGAAGCTGCGGTGCGCGATACCGTAGGTTGAGGACTTCGAGTTGAGCAGGAGCTGCGTGTCGCACGGTGCGCGGTGATGTGGTAAGGCTGGAACTATCGCAAGTCAGGGAAAGTGCGCATCATAGAGAAGGACCGCACGGTGGTGGAGAGAAACATCCCGCGGCTAGAGGAGCTGCACAACGGTGGGGAATTGCGCGGCGCGAGCAAGAGGTTGCACGATGCTCAGACACTGAGGAAGATCTTGCAGTTAGAAGAGCCGCGAGCCACCAGTAGGACTGCCACAGAACCTAGTCCAAGACGCTTGAGTCCTTGGCCAACCCATTAGATTCACTTTGGGTGAGACTTCAGGCCGCCTTGCGGTCTGTCGCCGAAAGGGCCAGTGAGCTAGGGGTGTTGTTGGTTGATCATAGTAAACCCGGGTCTGCCCATGCAATCAACAGGCTCGATGAGTCCATACTACTTAAGGCTTCTAAGAGTGCATCTCGTTGGGCGGGACAACTCTGTAACATCTCTAAAGATGATATCGCACAAGGATTTTGGGCTAAATCTTCAACTACGGAGTAGTTTGCTGTAGCCCTAGCATTGGGATTGTGCAAGGTTTTCTTGAAGACACCTTTTGGTATCTTGGTCATAGGTTCAACAGGTTTCTCAATCGTGAGAGGGTTGGAAGTTTCACCTATCAACTTACCCTTCTCCAAAGCCTCTGTTTCATAGTTCTTGTTCCTAGTCTAGAGTAAAGTCTGGGATCAAACCATGTTAATATAATTAGCGTCAGGAGCATTTCGGATGCCCCCTGCTACATTTGAAGCTGAAGATGAATTATGTCCTTGGGGAAAAGGATCCTTCGGGACAACTGGTTGTTGGCCTTTTAACAGCTTCTAAGCTGGTTCCATAAGGGGACATTGATGGATCAGGTGATCTTCATGGCACAACTTACATGGGAATTTCACCTTCTTCTTTTCTTTTTTCCCCCCATCAGAATTTTTTGTGGGCTTTTGCTTTTTTTGGTTTCCCTCACCCTTTTTTCCTTTCTTCTTTTTCCCACTGGGTTACTAATTTCCCTTCTAAGAGGATTGTGCAAAAGCATTTGCATTCTGGGGTGAGGGGGCAGCCTTTGCTACCTCTATCATAGAATGTTTGACAGACAACTCATGGAGCTATTTAGCCAAAGACTCTACAGTGGGAGATTTCACAAAACCAACCACACCATTGGCATGGGGTCCAGGCTTAGGTTTCTCTACATTGTGCATTGGCCTCGGTGCATCAAGGATGATTTCATATAAAATCCCAGACTAAGAATATATCAAATCTAGTTGTTGGGCCCCGAGGATAGCCTCTTCCTCATTGGTCACTCCCGAATTAGATACATCCTTAGATATATATGGAAATAGGGATTTAAGGAACCATTCTAATAAAAACTTGGGAGGAATAGTGGCTTTGATAAGGCTCTTTCATCATCTCCACTCTTGGATGTGATCCAAAATATGAGTGGCCTTGTGTAGCTAGGGTTTTCACCCTAGCTTGTGCTGATGAGCACCTACTAAGGAATCTGAAATCCTTAGTAGCAGTTCGATTAATCTAAAAACAAACTGGAAAGTAAAAAGCTAAGCTAAGACAGTAAAAGTAAATGACAGGAAGTAAAAATGACAAGAAGATGTATAAAAATGTTTTGTATTTGTATTACCTCCAATGTGGAGGTTGGTGGAGTCCGTTGCGCTGGTCCGATGTCGGTGGCTCCGAGCTCCGAGCTGGTCCTTCTCCTTCTCCGATGGTGGAAAATAGGCCAAAAGGGGTCTCAATGATGGAAGTAGCTTGATGGTAAGCTAGGGTTTCACGAGATGTTTTGGTAGAGTAAGGATGCTATGACTGTGGATGTGAAATCAGGGGGGTTCACCACTTATTTATAGTTTTTTAGTGGTGAAGTGCTTGCCCATGGTTTTTGGAAACCATGTGGTTTAGGGCAGCTTGTTTAGGGTTTTTGGC